>JAOCPS010729747.1:0-19596 GCA_025505425.1 Graphium colonna | reverse complement strand
TAATTAGAATAATTAGAAACTAAATTTGTATCATACAAACTCAATGCTCTACATTATTTTACACATGCTGTAAACAAAAACAAGACAAATAAAAATTGCAACAAATATATTGAAGATATTTGACAAACAATATTAGACAAACTATGTCGCTAAGCTAGCTAATAAACTATGTAGATGAGCTATGTAGGTAAAAACTTAATAAGTACACTTTGTGTCGGTTTACAATAACGTAAACCTCAAATCAAAACGCGAGCCGTTCATATCTCATAAACCGAAGATGCCCGACGTCGTACGACGTGAACCGAAGTTTTCCAACATGGCGGCGCGACCGAAGTTGCCCGCCGCTTGTCAACAAAGTTACTCGACTTGACTCCGGCCGGTCCGGTGGCCGCGCGCTTTACTGGAATATGTTCGTTGCCATAATTTAGTGTTTATTTGAGAAATTGTATCGAAAACTTGTGTAAAAGTGATGTTCTGTGCATGAACGTGAAAGTGAATGTTTAAAAGTGCTTACTGTATGTTCAACTGCTGCTAAAACTGAAGTTTGTTTTTTCGTTTTTTCATAAACAATAAGGTATTTACGGAATGTTGTTGTATATGCTCATGGACGAAATAGTACTATACATTTTAAAATATGGAACTGATAATTCACTTTGTTATATTTATTCAGAAAATTAAGTAGATTTTTCGTTCTCGTATTTTTATATTTTTTATGATGGTGTATTATTGTCATTTTGAAAAGGGCTGTTGATATAATACCAATAGACAATATTGTAAGTGCGTGTTACACACAATCTATTTCACGGTGCGTACGCTTTGTTCATTCAAGTTATCAACAAACAATAAATACTCTATTACCAGTTTTAAACTTGTCCAGTGAGATTCTACTATTGTAAGGAGATGCGTAGAGTCTTGCACATTGGTAATATGTAGAAACCGCGTGGGATAATGTTCACGATAATTGTTTTCTACAAACCATGTGTCCAGGGTTCGAAACCGGTAAATAATTACCGGCTACGAGTTCAAACTGGTAGCCGGGAGTAATAATACAGAAATATGGTACCGTTTTGAGATAGCTTGTCCATCTTGAATATTAATAGGAGCTCATTTTTATTTGCTCTACTTGAATAGTATTAAAATAAAGACTTTATTGTACAATGTAAAATGATTGTTTATTTTCTCATGTAACGGAGCTTTTTCTTACTGTATAGCTTCATGATAAAGATTTCTGTTTGTAATTTATGTATGAACGATATAATAGTAGGAGCGATAAATTATTACGTTTCCGAGTAATCTATGAATTCTTTCCTTCGTTATTATCGAAACATACATACGTCGTCTATCATATTTACATTATTTATGCTGACTACTAATTATATTTCTACAAATACGTTCGCACGTGATTTTTTAATATAATTACAATAGTATACCACTATTATTATTATGACACACAACATTATGTTCATGAACAGATAGTCGCATCGTATTATTAGCAACGAAGTAGAACTCATTTACATTTTTGTGCTCTACATTTATTTTCTCTTTTTATGTTTTTTTAAATTTAATTTAGTCTTTTCACTTTATCCCTATCGTCTCGTTATTTGCATTGTTTGAATTTTAAAAGGCAATAATTTACTGTCAAAATTTAGAATTTCCTAAAACTATTAATGCCTGTAAATACAAATTCGCGGGGACTTTTACAAGCAGATTCTAACACACATAATTATTTTCACATATGAAAATCTACATATATCGAAATCGGATCACTTTTAGTTTTTCATTTAAATATATATGTACTTGATTAGCAGGCTATCTCAATGACGTTTCAGATTTTTCAGTTATACAAAGTTTTACTTACTAAAATTCCACAACGATGGATTTTCGGATACTTTACGAAAAGCCTAAAATTAGGGCCATTTCAAATGAGCCGCTGTCCGGCCTTGGAGATAAATCATTTAGCCTGGTGGAGCGGGATGCCGCACAAATTCTTTGTTCACCCTTATCCCGGGGTGCTCTATTTTACCGGGAACCCGCTCTCGGAATGCGTGGGCGATTTTGTGTCGTTGGAAAATATTTTATTTATAGCCCGATTATATTTAAGAGAAAAATCGATCACGCTAAATTGAGTTTTTTTGTTCCATTTTTGAAGTTAATTTAAATACTACGAAATCGGATTTTATTTGTTATTTATAGAAGAAATTCAGTAGTCTGTACTGAAAGAGTACTGAGTAACTCGACTGTAAATCTTTTGAAGTGCCACTTTTCTCCTTCATCTCAAAGTAGACGGATTAAGGAAAGCTCTTCCTAGTGAGACCTTAGATAAATGGAAAACTCTTCCTTTTCGAATGAGGTATAAATAAAGATTAAGACTCTCCGTAGATTGTATTCGTAAATATATTTTATTATCTTGTTAATTACTCTACTGCAACTTTGCCTAGCCTTAAAGCTTTCGTGTATTTCTATAAACGTTAGATTTACATACTTTCAATTATCTAAGTAAATTAAGTCTAAGTATATATCATTTATTTTCTTCTGGCATATACCTTTACAATTTTTTTTATTAAAAAAAACTCTGCCCTTATTATAACATCAAAATCTTGTGGTACAAGAGCGTTTTACAAATGTAAGTCGCACAAAGAAGAACACTCAGATCCGAAACAACTATTTGTAGATATTTTTGCTCCGTGTGGGAATCGAACCCACGATCTGCGAGGCCGCAGCCAATGTCTTAGCAACTGCGCCAACAGGTCATCAAATTTAATATCATATTTAGTATTTAATTACATCGTAATTGGATAAAAATTATTCTGTTATAATGTATCAGTGCACCAAATATCATTCGAATCTGTTCCTTTAGCGAAAAACTTTTTAGTTTGTGCATTGTACAGTCGGTGAAGCTCTCAAGCAAACGTCTTGAGTAAATGATAATTGGATTCTCCGTTTTTGAGATATATTACAAAAGTTCGGTGAAATTTGTAAATCGAGTTCGTGTTCTAGTCATAAAAGCAGACGACGCCCGAGTATAAACCAGTTATAAATAAACTGATACAAACGTCCCTGCGATAAAGTATCAACTTGCATTGTATTCCAACTGCAACTCGTCGTTCAGAGAACTTTCATTTTATGCCACCTTGGTACTTGCTTGGCTTGGCTTTTGGTTATTATTTAAATCTAAAGATTTAAATGATGATTTTTCTGGTATAAATAAGATAAAAGAAAGCATGAATTCTCCTTAAATCTTCCAAACGTTTTAATTCTACAACTAAACTAACATTAAATTTCGTAGTAGGTACTCTTTAAATTAAACTTATTTTGTTTTGACATCTCTGTTTATTTCTTCTTTGACATAAAAAAGCAAAATTATTTGTTTATATTCCTGTAATAAAAGAGAATAGATTTTTCGTTTCTTTCAGTTGAATAAGAGAAATATATGCATTTGTGAACTGCTCTTACAATTTTTGATATATTGCTCGACTCCTAATTCTAGTAGCGTAATATACGCTACTAGAATTAGGAGTCGAGCAATAATTATATGGCGAGCGGAACAGCAGGGCATAGCAAGTATTTTGCAGAAGAATCACTGGCCGTATAACGTTGGACGGTGTAGGATAGAAAAAAGTAACGTAGGCGTCCTAGTCCTGTTCGCACCCACATGTCTCCGGCGACTTTCTAACAACAGCCGATGTCTTGGTATTACGTAAAAACTGAGCCCGCGTGAGTCAGTACGGGTCCCGCCGGCATTCCAGGGTCCCAGACAAACCGGACTAGTCGAGGTGGCCCTTAAAAAATACGTACGACGCGTATACATGTTGGTTACATGTTTTTGGAGTCGGAACTTTATTTTCGATAATTACATGATATTTATCAGCCGTCCCCGCTTTGTTGAGCAAAAAAAAAAGAATCGTCAGAAATCAATAATCATGGTTGACATTATTTTGAATAAATCCTAATATATTCGTACAACATACTGAACGCGCTCGCCTTCAATTCTGTTTACTCGAGTCGAACCTGAGTTCGAGCCACGGTGCGGCACCGGCACCAATGAAATTGTTAATTTTGTAATTGTAATTTTAAGTGCTGAATTAACACGTGCTCTGCGGTGAAGGGAAACATCGTGAGGAAACCTGCATATCTAAGAAATAATATTTCTAAGATATGTGATGTCTGCTAATCCGCACTTGGGCCGCGGGCCTTTGCCCACCAATATAAAAATAGGCTTACTTTACTTTACTGAAGGTATACACATTTTATATTATATTAAACAGATTTTCAGTAAAATCGGAAATTATATTTTTCAAACCTATTGAAGTCTATATAATCACGTCAAGCAAAGGTCTTCGTCTTTTTCATTTATTGGTAAAGGGCTTTACCGCTAAGCGATAAAATCCCTGTAAGTTTAAAAATTTTATATTATATTAAACAAATTGTCAGAAAAGTCGGAAAATTTTAATTTTTAAGCCGTCATCTATTGAAGTCTATATAATGACCACACGATGCAAAGGGAGGAACTATCTTTCCTGTCAATTAATAAGTTCTTATTAATTTTTATTAAAGGTCTTTTTTGCTAAGCGATAAAATCCCTGTACAGTTAGAAACGCATAAATTATTTAATAAGCATCACTAAAAGATAAAAATCCCCAATAATTAAACAATTTTTAAATATTATAGTACAACGGCTTGAGGTTTCTCCACACAGCCTAACGAGTACGCGTTCATACAACCGGTGACGTTCGAAATGAGATGTTTTATCGCTGGCACGCATCGGAAAAAAATAAACATGAGTTGTGTCGGCAATTGCTTGTGTTCGATCACCGAAATATTTTAGGGTCAATGGCCGGATATGCCTGAGTAGGGAGAGATTTTTTTCGAAATTATTTTGTACATCAAATGCTTATAGGTTGAAACTATTATATCTGTATTTTTATTGATTCATGCATGCAACAAGTTTATTTTAACAGAGAATTACAAAAATAGACTTCAAACTCCTTAAAAATGTGTTTTCGAAACATATCTTCTACGTTATTTTGATGTTAAAATCAACGACCATTTTGGAAGTATGCAGTAATCAGATAAAAAAAGATTTTTAAAAATTGGTTCATAAATGGCGGAGATACGCACGGTCATGTAAAAAAAGAAACATTGTAATTGACAACCTCCGCATTTTTTAAGTCGGTTAATAAAACAGTAGGACACCGAAGTTTGTATTTGTTTGCCAACAGAATAACCTGATATTTATTACAGTTATAGAGTTTATCCTGGAATGTAGAATAGTGAATACTATATAAACTGTTTAAATGGGTTTGGAGTTATCCCGGAAGATAACTCCAAATCCACATACATAAATACATAATATACACAACAAAACGTAATATTTTTCATGATATTTATATATATTTATAATGTCTGCGGTATCCAGTCGCTTCCTTTCATCCAGCGAGCGTGCATTGTTTTTGTTATCGTGGAGTTTTTTTATCTGTGCCCGTTCTATCAGACCTCTTTGAGGGCGAAGCTTTCAAATCGTGCAGGGTAGGCCATGTCCCATTTCGCTTTGTCCCGTTTCCGGTCGTGGAGGGTCGTCGCTTTTTTGTCGGCCATCTGCCGCGCAGGTGACGCCCATGCTGAGCAGGTGATTCGTATTCACCTTGCTGTGCCAACGCTCGGAGTTTATGTGCGCCTAATAACTACGAAACTTGATAACGCAGCATTGATTTGATGTCTATAAAGTTTTATGGTACACGTTTCGTAACCCCCGGATTTATTGCTACATCGATCTTTTTTTTCTTCTTTTTTTTTAGTTGTAAATTAATGTCATTACACTAGAACAATAATGAAGATAAGAAATAAAAAGTAATTACTAAGTATGATTTTGAAACTGCTAGATAGATTTTTTTGAGTCATAGCTAAGAACTCTCGATCGAGTCATCTTTCAAACAAAACAAAACTAAACTAAAATCGGTACAGCGGCTTACGAGGCACAGATAAGTTCACATATTTTATCAGTGATCAAAATATAATGCTAATACTATATATATACACTTCTTGTATTACATAATATAAAATAATTCATACTTCATTCTAAAGTACGTTTGTTAACATTAGGATTAAATGCAGTTAATTTTTTTTTTATTCTTTTAACTTTGCTTTGTAGAAAAGGTCTTACTCAATAATATTGAATCTGAAGGGCTAGTTGGTCTAATGGATCTCTTTCTAAGTTTTCGATCTTTAATCGGCATCAAGATCAACGGTACAATACGTATTTATCAATAGATTTCGGAAACAATTCTACAATTGGGTGATTTTATAGGGTAAGATTATTGTGCAAAAGTATTATATTGTATTATATTATATTCTAGCGTCTTCTAACTAGTACGAGTAGATAGTCAGTAGTAAATTTACGTGAAATGAATTCTTTGATCATTAGTACCTCTAGTAAATAATAAATTCTTTTTTAATTTTCTATTTTAAGTTTTGTATAGAATACTGTAAGTAGAGCCTCAGTTAAACTGCCGTAATATGCTGTCAATGTATAAGCCCAGTGCTTAATTTACCGTAAGCTGTAACTTCAAGTGTGTAAATTGTGTCAACTGTTTTAAGTAAATACAATTTAATTAAAAATTTACACATATGTGCTTGTTATTGCGGCAACAAGGTTCAAATATGTCGCTTGTGCACTGTTTATTCCTCCATGTGTTATCTTCGTGTGTCATTTATCCTGTTTTCCTGTTTGTGCGTCTCACAAGGAATTAATTATATTAATGCTAAAACTATATATTCCTTTTACACTTCGTGTTCAAGTGTTTTGTTAATAAATCTTTAAAGCCTCAAATCATAATGCGAAGACACGGTATATTTTTAAATCAGCTACCAGCTGTACCCTGTACCATGCTTTATTTGCTTCTTGGCTTTTAAGGGTCGGAGCGTGTCCCTATATAGCATAAACTATTCATTATGGTTCGTATCGATGTATAAGTTTCATTTCCAAAAGTAAAGAAACAAACAAGCGAAGGACAAAGATAATTAAGGCTTTTTTGCAGATGTTTTGACAAATCAGCTACATTATTATTAGTCAAATTTCATCAAACTCTATCAGGTACTTTTAGTGTGAAAGATTAACAAACATCAATGTAATGGACATATCCACAATCTTTGGCATTGATTACATTTAAAGGATTTTTTTATGGAAAGGAAGACAAACGAGGGACGGTCATTTGATGGTAAGCGATCCTGTCGCCCATAGACACACACAACTTCCGGAGAGTTGTGAGTGCGTTGTCATTCTGAGAAATTGGATAGAATAGCTTTATTGGATAGAATAAGCTCGGGATTAAGGATTTGGCCCCTCCAAATCCTGGGAAAAAGGAGTGGGAAAAGAAAAGGCTAGACATGGCCATCCGGCATCTCCAAAAGTAAAGCACACTTTATTTTATGCCGACTTTGTAAAGGATGTAGATGCTTTGACGTATTCGTAATAAAATTTCATTAAAATCTATCAAGTACTTTTAGTATGAATGATTAATAAACAATAATACAGCGGACATAGCTACGATCAATCAAATGCATTTATTATATTAATAGGATATAGTGGTAGGATTGTCGAGTTATTCATATTTTTAAATAATGTGTGCCTTTAAATTGTAAATAATCGTCCATTGTCTCCATTTTACGCGCCATTTGATCGCATGCTCGGAAACATCAGAGGAAGGAGGCTTTATGTTACACGGTCAGTGATGTGTGTACTCTTTGCTCTATTCTGCTCTATTAGTTTTAATATTACTTGTCGAGATTTAACTTGTTTTCAATAATTTACCGTAAGTAATAACATAACCGCTAAAGTATTTTTTTGGGTAATTGTAACGCATTAACAACATCAACCATTCATCGTAAAATTATATATTATGTTGTATACTGTCTTATTTCTAAGATTTACGCGAATATTTGACATTTTAAATTAAATAACTAACGGATTTAATCGCGCTTTATTTTTCAATTTTTTCACCCGATGTTTCGAACCCTTTACAGCATTCATGGTCAAGGTCCTACTAATCTTGTTACTATATCTTGATGTAAACCGTGATAAAATCCGTAAATTTATTTAATTTAAAAATAATTATATAAGATTGTTTAAAATTATGATTCGTCCAACAGATAAATAATTTTTTATATGAAAGAAAAAATATTAAGAGGATTAATCTACAAAATTTCATTACACAAACAAAAAGCCAAAAACACATACAGTGATATTAGCCCGCATTTTCTGACTAAAGCGAGGTTACTACTAAAAAGTACATCTAAATATTTATTTTAGCTGTTAAAATTTAGCGCA
Organism: Graphium colonna; assembly: GCA_025505425.1. NCBI lineage: Eukaryota > Metazoa > Arthropoda > Insecta > Lepidoptera > Papilionidae > Graphium > Graphium colonna. The sequence continues at coordinate 11,273 of JAOCPS010729747.1, read as the reverse complement.
CTATTCAAATGTTGCCAAATCTATAGTCTTTCGCCTATAAAACAAGCGATTATGTATGCCTAGATTTGAAAGTTAATAAAATTCAACTGTCGGCCAGAATTTTATTTACATTGACTCAATCGTTTTTTATATTTAAATGAGCGTATCATAAAGCAATTAAAGTAGTATATTAAATTGTTATAACTAGTTGGTACTTGAATAGACTTAACTATAAGGTTATTTAATTTTTATACTTATTGTGAAATGTCGATTAGGGACGGTCAATGTCGATGGAACGTATAACAGGAAGTTGGGTTATCGACGTCAAAAAACTTATCTTCTTGTTTGTTTTACAAATTACAATTTAATTATTTGATCGGTTTAATATACTAACATTACAATTTAGTTTTGCTCTTTATACTGCATGCTGTCAACGCCTATAGTTGCAATGGCACTTACAAATTGTTCATGTTAATTCAAAATCTATATTTGAAATATGAAAGTGTACATTGTGTTGGCGTTCATTAAATAAATAAATATTTAAAATCATAATAAAAAAATCGAGTGGTGTCGTGGGGCACCAGATAGGAACGAAGTTCCTTATTATGAAAATATTAATTTCAATTTCTATTCGAGGTATAAAGAAAATGATTATTGGGCTATACATCTTTTATTGTGATTTTTGTATCGATAAGAATAAAAAAATACTTAACAAAGTTATCCTAACACCTCTATTTTGTTTAGTATGTTAAAAATACAAGTAGAAATAAAACAATAAATATTAAAAAAATTATAAAAATTAAATAGTATAAAAATATTAACTAAAAAATTAATAAATAAATAAATAGTCATCCCCCGTAGACTATACATTAGACACCGTATAGCCATCATACTATATAGATACGATACTTTACGTTACGAACGTTTTTTACCGGCAAGGGTACCTCTCCGCAACGCCCTATAAAGAACTTCGTTCCAATACTTTATTCTAATTTCTCAATACTTATTTTAAAGGAATGCAAAGGTTCTTCAAATAATATTGAAAAAGTTTGTATGGTACGGATGCCGATGAATGGGTCCTTAGTTTGAATTTAAAGCATTTCAGAGTGAGTAATTCGATTTCTCTTCTCAAATGCCGCGTTCGGTATAAAATCGCTCCATTAATTCACTTCGAGGTATAAGGCGGTGTGATTAATACTTCCCCTGAACCGTGGTTACTGGAGCGGGTTTTTTGTTCGTCCTTTTTGTGTTCAAATCCAGCATCTAGATTGCTTAGCTTACGGATCGTTAAGTTTTCTTATTATTATGGTTGTATAGTTGATTAAAATTGTTTTATAACTGATTCGCACAACGTTTTGTTTGTTTAAACATCGATTTTTGTTCTTTACTGACAAGCGTTTTGCTTCTTTATTTCTGTGATCAGATACGATTAAGTTGTTTGCAGATGTCATAAAAAAAGCTAATTCTCTAAAAGTTTAACGGAGATTTTGTACATACCTATCCCTACGGAACTTTCCCGGAATCCCTACGGTTCTTTAAATATACAGAATATACAGAACAAGTAGGTTTATTTTAAAAAAAGTTTTTTCTGAAATATATCTCTCACTTAGCAAGTATATTATTAGCAAGTAATAGCGTATAGCAAGATTTATGTCTAACCGATTCCTAATTTTTCCTACGTAAATTTGTATATGCGTCAAATTCATGGCTTTCGTAAACTTGGACATATTACTATTTATTTTTATTTTATCGCTAAAACCTAATAAATATCGGTACAGTAAATTCTTAGATATGTACGAACAAACACAAATTCAGCACGGCGGGAGATTTTAATCTTAATTTGTAACAGTAACAATCTTTTGTTGACTAAGAGATCTTGCTATAAGCAATAATACCACCATTGTTCTACGTAATCTTAAGATATTTTAATCGACTTCCAAAAAGTAGGAGATTCTCAATTTTTATGCAAGTATTTTTTAAGGTACGTTCGCGCAGATTGGTTCGTCATCTATGACCCAATTTTATATTTATTTTATCCAAATGAACAGACTTCCGAAATTGTCCAATAAAATTTGATAAAAATCGGTGAAGTGGCTCGTTTTTAAAATAAGTATAACAGAAATAATATGTCACGAAAGTACGCTTATAAGGCGTTAGAAATCGTTTTTTTTTTGTAATTTTCATTGAAAATAAACTTGTGTATTTTTATTTCTTAGTTTGTAAAGTATATGCACTTATTCATAATAAAAACAGTATCATCATATGATTGCGTTAACTGTACTTAATGCAGATAATAGATATTGCAAAATCTTAAAAACGTAGATTTTTGTGAGTATTCCAATTACCACGATCACTACAAATTCTTTAAGAATTTCACTAAAGGTTCATAATCTTTGAACGGTTCTTTTAACTCAAGCTCCGGGTGACTCACTCCTTGCGCCGAGAGCTTATGAAATCGCAGCGTTTTCTGAACAATCATTCACATTGCCACATCGCAAATGAAAGGGATATGGTATTGACCTTATAGCTCCTTTGGTTACCTATTTGCAGTACTTCGGAGACTGCTGACCTTGGTGAATGTTGTATGTGGCCCCGCTTTGTCACGAACGAGATTATAAGACATTGTTGATTACTACAAAAATCCTATCTATTCGAAGGTATCAAGATATGCTTAACAAGTAAGTCTTTAACTAATACTGCCATAAAAGAATTTAAGAAAAAACTATGACTTTAAGGCCTATATTATGCAGACATTTGATCGAAAACTTCTATCAGCAGGTCAAACGAATACTTTTTACGTGGGGAAATCAAACCTACATCCTGTAGCCCATTGCTTAGCAACTGCCTATCGTTTATTAAGCTTAGTTTAATTTGAATTCTCTTCCTTATGTACTATATTTTACGATCAGGAACTATAAACAAATGTATGTAGAGCTTTTTAATTTTTTTTTGTGTAATGATCTGCCACTTTCTATTTTTGTTTCACCGAGAATCACACAAATCAGTTGTAATATGTTAAAGGTATTATTAAAAAGTAGTCGAAGTAAAAGTCTACTTCTTTTTGTAGTCGGCTAATAAACCGTTTATGTTATATGTCTGTTTTACCTACCCACAAAGATATTACCTGCGGATACCGACACTGTTGCGTTTCAGCGAAAAATGAGAACTAAACGCATGACAATTCCGAGAACTTCATGTTGCTTACGCATAAAGAAACCGTTTTTATTATGTAATAAACGATGCATTTCTTTATTTGGTGTTTACCCATACATCGTTTAACACGTGTGTTTTTTCGAAACAGTATACAAATCTATTTCATAACTATAGTTTTCCGATTTTTACCATAATTACCTTGGAAAAATCGTATATCTAAATATATTAAATTGAGGGCCAAAATCTTGCATATGATCTGGTAAAATAATGTAAAATAAAATATCAAGTGAAGATAGACCAAAACTTATATTCTCTTTTGATATTTGTGTAAGGTAGTATATATATTCTAAGAAAGTAGGTCTTAAAGGACAGATCTAAACCCGTCTTTGATACTCTGCGCGTCCCTTTGAACATCACGCCGATCAGAGGTTATCAGGGGTAATCATTAGAGAAGCGATGCCCAAAAAAGCGCTTCAAACGCTTGATTAAAGCGCCGGTCACGCACTCGACCTGTTTCCTTGTGGAGCTGCGCTGCAAGAGAGCGCTGTTAGCGACTCAGCCGTTCCACATTTCGTGTATTGATGACACGTTCTATCCATGCAACGTATCTCCGCATACACCGAGACTAACCTATTTCTTACATGAGTATTGCATAGTATTGACAAAATATGTCATTACAATTCAGTTAAATTTTAAACTTAACTATGAAACTCAACGGCCGAAATATCTTAAGATATTTTTAATTTTATTTTTTCTTATTTGTAACAAAAATACATATTTACTGTATAGTAAATATGAGCCATAGTGTTTTATTTTTTTTATATACATTATTGGGAGTTCAAATTCCAGTCGCTCAGTATAAACCCATTTAACTTGGCAATAAGGCTAGGAGTGAGAAAAGGTGGTATACAGTTAAAAAGGCGCTCATTTTTGTATTTAGTTTAAAACTTTTACGTTCGATTCGTGATTGTTAAAAGAGGGTTAAATTAGTACTCTCTAACGTCAAAATCAACACGATGATTATTCTTTTATATAAATATGGAAAAAAATATCCTTTGACTTTAAATTTTATACCTCAAACATTAATTGTAACTTTTTTCACTTTTTAAAGGGATATATCAAAAACAGCATTAATATTTATTAAAATATCAAAATATATGGTCTAAAAAAGACTGGTCGTAAATAAAAACTTGCCCTGTTTTTGTAGTCGGTAAAACTCTTATGTAATAATGTTTCTTTTTTGCTTTTAATCCTTATCCCATATTGCGTTCAAGTCCACAAGAAGCTGTAAAAATATCGTGTTTCAAAAATCCTACAAAAATACCGCGAAACGTTACGTAAAGTGTTTCCTAATGAAAACAAAAGGCAATGGAAAGTCGGCACAAGAGAAACCCTCCAAAGCAGCTCCGTTTTTGTTCGACGTCAACTTTTTGCGGCATAGTTTGTAACTTCGTCGGTTTAACTGAAAGGTTTCGTATACTCTTAAAATAGGGCTAATGTATTTATAATCTGTGGATAAAAATAACTGAGGAATTATAGCTACTATAAACTAATATATGGGTTGTGACGATCTTGAATCCAGCTCTAACTAAGTAGAAATCTTGATTTAGCGGTTTGTTTTGGTCTATATAACCGTCTGTCTAGGATTCTCTTTTGAAAATAAATATTTTAGTCTTTTTTTATTTTATTTACTTACTGCCCTAAGTTTCGATATTGTTAATGTAGATTTTGCCTTTACCTTTTTATTTTTCAGGGTTAAGTGTTCAAGGGATATTGGAATTTTTTCATGGCCAAAGACTAAGTTGCAATGAGAGACTACCTAGAAACTTTTCGATCCGTCGACAACAGTCTTTTTTTCTGGATTTACGGTACGTTATGTCCAGAAAAAATATAAAAGTAATCAATTAAATTAAATAAAAATACGTTGTTTTGTCTGTTTTTAGTGGTAACCCTATGTGCGACATCTCTGAAGAAAATTATGTGTAAAAACTTCTTTAACAAGGTTAAATCTTGATTTTCATTCATTTACCTCAAAATTAAATATTTAGTAAAATGTTATATGTTTCTATTTAAGGCGGCTTGTATGTATTTTTCAGTTATTATTTTACTCTTCGTCTCATTCTACTTGTATTTGCTCATCTAGATGCGAAAACTTTTAATTAGTCGTAATTCTATATACTTTTATATCAACTAATGTCCTAGCTGTAAGTTTTTCCAAACTATTTAAAATAAAATACAAAGTATCAAGATGGTCGGTTGAGTAGTGACACTGAAATCGTGATAAATAACAAACAAACTCACATTTAAATTTAAAACAATACTTAGGTTTTGTTTTTGAAATGCCATCCGCTAGTTAAAAAAAGTATAGCATAATTCTTAGTACTTTAGCTATAGTGATTGAATCTAGACTGAACACGTTAGCTGAGCAACCTTTATGGTAACGGTACCCCATGAGGTTTTTACTTCGTTAGTCATCGATATGCTTCAAGTGAAGCGGTTTGTTCTAACGGGTTCCATGGGGAAGCTATAATTATAAAAGTAACATTTCATAACGATAATGCATATTTATATCTTCGATGGATATGACCACCACTTGCAATATTTCTCACGTAAAAAGAATCGATTAGAAGTATAAAATGCAAATATTTATTTTATCCAATAAAATAACATGACCGTAATATTTTGCTGTTAGGAATGAAGAGAATAACATATTTCTGTGCATATGAGTTTTACATAAGCGAACGATGCTAATAACTGAATATTCGAAAACTTTTTAGGACGCCCTTAATTATTTTTTATTTATTAATTTAAACGCATTTACATATATGCATATAATATGACATAGTACCTTACCAACACTAAGCAATGCCTGTATCGTGGGCATCGGTTAAAGAAAACAATACATATATAATATATAGTATTAGCAAAGATTTAATGTTAGGTAAATTAGAAACAAATCGGTAAATACACATAAAACTTATTTTAAATATTCTTAAGCGAATAAAAACAAAAAATTGAAATTAAAAATAAAAATATAAAAGACTATCATCGTTCGATATGATTTTTATTGTTATAATACATTATATTATTTATTATTTAGCTTCGAATTTTTAAACGATTATAGAAAAGAAATGTACTATAAAAATATAACAATTAAACTAATATCTATTTAGTAAATAATTTAATAACATAATTTAGTCAAAATGAAGACTTAAGTTATTTATTTCCACTAAGCAAACGCTACTTACACAATATATTGCTTTATATTTTCTTATATTTAGTATATGTGCGAATTCTCTGGTGTATGCATAACATAAATTCAGACGAATTGTAATCTCGCGTACAAATATTTTATTTGGCAACACTCATTGTTTCAGTATACTATTGTTTGTTTCCTGTGAATGCAATGTAACTTTGTAGGCATTGTCTCCTGATATTAGGACATTTTGTTCTGTTTGATGCTTCATAGGAGTATACATAAGAAATATATTTAAATAATAAAAAAATCATTGCACACACATTGATATTACATGTAAATATCCAATACGAACGTTAAAGGAGACTTAAATGAGGACTTTTTAATGTCATAATTAACACGAGGCCTATTTATTATTTATTATGTAAAAAAATGTGCATTGGCTTTAAATGTTATACCTTGATCATTATTTGTAACTTTTTTCACTTTTTGGAAGGGATATATTAAAAAAGGCATTAAAATTTATTAAAATATCAAAAGATATGTTGTGCAAACGTCTATAAAAAGACCGGTCGTAATTAAAAACTTCCGCCGTATTTGTAGTCGGTAAAATTCATATATAATAATGTTTCTTTTTTGCTTTGGGTGTGCTTTTGCTTTTTGTGGTGTTTTTCCATGTACTTAGGACTAGTAGTTCTTGAGATATATCGAGTTCAAACAAACTGACATCTATGCTAATATTGTAAGCGATTTCTTTCTTCTTGTGCGAATTGGCAAGTGAAATTTACTAGAAATTCATTAAAAAAGGTTGGATTTCGATTATTGCGGTATCTCTAGTAAAGATACAACTTTCCTTTACCTAACGTACACGCAACTAATATTATGTCATAAATATTTAAACACACTACCGTTTGAAGACTGAGTTAAACACTTTACGCAACACCGCGTCAGAATGCTCTCCAGTCGAGTCTTTGTACTAATAAGCACTCTTAAAGATATATCACTGAGCCTTGCTCTTGACGCTTGGGAAGATAGCTGTATCTTGGCGGACTTTGTAGGCTAACGAAGAATTGTATGAAGAGAAGAGAAGTTAATTAAGAGTTAAAGTAAAATCGTTTTGTGATACAAAACTTATTCACGTATCGATCGAAGTCTATACTAATATAACATAGCTGAAGAGTTTGTTTGTTTGTCGCCCTAATTTGAGGAACAACTGGTGTAAATTTAAAAAAAATTCAGTGTTGGATAGCCTATCTATCGAGGAATGCTATATAACAGCGCTATGGTTAATAAAAGTGGAATATCAATGAAAAACGTTGCAGAAACGGAAAACTGAAACCGCCGTGGACAACTCGTATAAAATATTTTTACACATTCTACTGCTACAGTTGAATAGCTACAGCTACAGCTGATTCCAAGTCAAAATGTCTAACATTTTGACGTGTAATTACGAGGCTTTGTACGTTTCTTATTCATTTAAATTTAATCTTAAGTTGGAATGTTTTAAACATTCTTTAATATTTTTTTTTAAATTCAATATGATGTTTGTTTATATGTGTTAAAATTTGTTGTTCATCTAATTACTCTAGTTACGGGTGACATTTTGAAAGTAGGAGTTGGAATGAACCGAAATTGAGCCGTACGAAAGATTAATTTGTTGTTTGTCAAACATAAATGACACCGGTAACCACCTAATGCATTTAATCAAGGAAAGTCCGCCGGGAATTTTGTTACGAAAATTAAGGCGGGGTTCTCCTAGAAATGTGATTTTGTAAACGGTTTTATTTTGTAATACTACATTATAAAAATATAAAAAAATAACCACTTATATTTGAGATCTTTTCTTAGCTCCGTCGCAAGTCCGTTACCCGATTGGATAAACTTTATCCGATAAAAAAAAATCAGTTATCGTATTGATTAGTTTGTACACGTTATATTTATACAATAAAAAGTAAAGTTAGTGATATTTATTAAATTCCTACCACGTAGTCACGTTGGCAGCGCCTATAGAGATGTAAGAGTAAAAAAACCTTCAACACGCTGCGAAATATTTATCATTCCGTACCGCGACTGACGAGTAAATTGCTTTGGATAATTCTTCTTTGGACAATTCGCGGGAGCTGTGTGAAAAATGTGTTCCCGGCGGCCATATTGTTTTATTCCTGTGCGAGCATGACACGTGTGAACTAGTGATGTGCCGTATCGTAAAAAATTATATCCGCGAAAAGGGGTCGGAATACGGATAGTTGGTGTAGAGAGCCGCGGTTACGGATACGGATCTTAACTTTCTTACTTTATTAACCTTACGATATATGTTGTTTTACATTCAGTTGATCTCATAGTAAACTAGATAAAAAAATGTTTGCAATATAGAAATGCTAAATGTTTAAATCAAAAATAATCTAAACGGAATTTAATAGTTTTATTTATTTCATTTATATATTAAAAATTAATAACCCGTTATAAAATCCGCCAAAAATGCATGGATACGGATATTTATTTTCTCGGATATTCTCGGATTTTCTTGGATATGAATATCGGGCACGTCACTAGTATAAATATACACTATTACATACAAACTTGCCCGTGTGTATGTAATTGAACTGGGATGTAATAATATTGTTCGGAACACTGGTGATTATCTAGTAATAAGTTGTGTCAGAGGGCTTTGATCTATGGTGGTGCGTGCGTATTTCATGTTGGGATTTTCGATGACTTAAGAAATTTATAGTGTTAGAAAAGGAGAAGGCTGGACATGATATATAATTCAATGTAAATTCGAGGTGGTAGAGCATAAAAACTTTTCACAGCTTTTGCTGCACTTCTACGGCCGTGCTCGCCCGGGGAAGTACCACCGCCCTTACAAAGTCGGTATAAAATAAAACATGCATGACTTTTGGGGATGCCGGATGGCCATGTCTACCCTTTTCTTTCTCCCTTTCCTACGAATCCTTAATCCCGACTCCATCCTATCCAATAAACCTATTATATCCGATCTCCCAGGTTGACAACGCACGCAACTCTTCAGATGTTGCGTTTGTCTATGGGCGACGTGATCGCTTACCATCAGGTGAACCGTCTGCTCGTTTGACTTCCTTTTCATAAAAAAAAATATTTAAGCACTGCTATAGATAACAAAAACCATTAAAGGATATAAAATACAAAAGTTTTTATTTTTGAGTAATAATTAATGACAACATAAAAAGATTTTCAACATTATTTTTTTTAGAATATTTTGTATTTAAATAGCGTAAACAGCATGAAAATTTAGTAGAGCTTATTGATTTTTGAATTTAAGATTAATATTTAATATAATTATGGTCAAACACACCTTTTTCTAATAAGATTTAAAGTAATGTCAAACGTTGTACTGTGCGCGCCCCCTTATACAGGAAGACTTACAGTTTAAGAAATAATAGACATACCATATAGTTAAATAATTGTCATTAAGGTCGATTTTTAAACATTAAACATACCAGGAAACACTGGACAAAGGAACAAACAAAATAGGACGTGTATATATGTTCAGTTCGAAATGTGTACATAACACGGGTCTATCGGATACAATTGGTGGGGATTTCTCTATTTACCTTCCAAGTTCGTTCGCGGGCGAACAATGGCTTCCCTGCGCCGAACACAATCGCGGTAATTTTTTAAAATGACTGATGAATGAATGAATGATTTTTAAAATGAATATTGTTGGCTCAAATGTTACGTCGCTCGGGCATCTATGCGAACGGCTTGAAAACAATCCAGCTCACGAGTGTTTTGAAAACGACAGGATTGGAAATACCTGTGCTGATTTGTGCTAGCACCTCTCTGCACTTTTTATCGATTTAACAGCCTATTGATGAACGGCAAAGAACGTTTGAGTTGTTGAACGACAAACTTTTTACAGGTTGTAGGTAGAGCATCTTTTCACAGCTTTTGCTGTATTTCTACGGCCGGGAAGTACCACCACCCTTTATAAAGCCGGCATAAAAAAAACATGTGTGACTTTTAAGGATGCCTGATGGCCATGTCTACCCTTTTCCCACTCCTTTCACCTCCAAATCCTTAATCCCGACCCATGCTATCCAATAAACCCGTTGTATCCAATTTCCCAGGTTGACAACGCACTCACAAAACTTGTGTACATGGGCGACGGGATCAATTATCATCAGGTGAACCATCTGCTCGTTATTTTTCCTTTCCATAATTAAAAAAAACGACGAAACTTTTCACAGGTGGTAGGTAGAGCATCTTTTCACAGCTTTTGCTGTATTTCTACGGCCGGGAAGTACCACCGCCCTTTATAAAGTCGGCATAAAATAAAACATGTATGGCTCAAGGATGCCCGATGGCCATGTCTACCCTTTTCCCACTCCTTTGACCTCCAAATCCTTAATCCCGACCCCATAATAACCAATACACTTATTTCTATATTGCCCAGGTTGACAATACATTCGCGAGTCCGCCGATGGGATCACTTACCATCAGGTAAACCATCTGCTCTTTCGTCTTCTTTTACATAAAAAAACTAAAATTTCTACATCTTTTTGTATAGAAACTGGCTGCTCTTCGCGGTTTTGCTTGCGTGATTTTGAGCTAAAAACTTCTTAAAGCACCTTGGGCATTTTTATGGATGGAAAAATACTTACTTCTGATGGCATTCCCTTTTTTGGTTTCTTCACAATCCATCCTATATTATAAACCGGCTTATAGACAGATAGTGTATGTCTAGTTTTATCACTTTATGCGTGAAGTAGTAACAAACATCCGAACACACAAACTTTATAATAATTATAAGATTTTGCCTAATTCTTTTGTACATGTGTACTCAATGGACTACTCTACTGCTTTTTTTTATGGAAAGGAAGACAAACGAACAGACGGTTCACCTGATGGTAAGTGATCCCGTCGCACATGGACACACGCAACATCCGGAGAGTTGCGAGTGCGTTGT
>JAOCPS010729637.1:0-10469 GCA_025505425.1 Graphium colonna | reverse complement strand
AGCGATCTCGTCGCCCCGGAGAGTCACGAGTGCGTTGTCAGCCTTAGAAAATGGTTAGAATTGGTTTATTTAATAGGGTGGGTCTGGCTTAAGGATTTGGAGGGAAGAGAGGTGGGAAAAGAAAACGACATGACCATCCGGCATGCCCAAAAGTCATGTATGCTATATTATTTTTTTTGAATTTGACGATGCCAAGTCGAAAACGAAAGACGATTGAGAACCGGTGTAGTCAAATCGATAATCGTATTTCGCCTCTACGCTATATTTGGCAACTATGATGATATTCGCCATCATTATTCAGAATATTTAAATACCATTATACAGAATATTCAGATATTCGCCTTTTAAATATTTCCGTCGCCAGATCGCTAGACGCGTTCACTTAACCTTGAACGGTCAAAGGTGACTCGAGTTGGTTAACATGCTCACCTAAATACGACTCATCGGTGTAATCGCGCAGAACCACATTCCCAATAAAATATCGAAGTATGGTTTTTTTATAATAGATTTCACTTCATCTTGTGATTTGACGTCTTATACAAGATATTTTCTACTTAATTCATAGATTATGGCTTTTAAGATAAAGAAAATAAAATATACCAATGTATAAAATCGTCGTGCAGGTGGTGGAAAATAAAAAGTTGCGTTTTTACATTACTTTGTATGTAAACACATTATAAATGAATGATATTTAACGTAATGTTTATATTTAGAGTGTCGAGGGTTCGAATCTCGCCATTCGACTATTAACGTGAACCAGATCGCAGCAAAAGCTTGGAGTTTAGTCGGAATAATGAAGAAATATTAATAAAAATCGATTTCAAATATTAAAAAAAACAGAAAAATTAATAAAAAAAATTAAGCCTTTTGAAATTATTTGAAAAAACTATAAACATTATTGTTTTTGACACAGAAATATAATTAAAATCTTACGCAAAATATCATTGTCTTCTGCAAAAGTTGTGTAAGTATTCGTTAATGATTTAGGCGCATAAATCAAATAATAATTCGAACATGTTTAACATTTTTATTATTAAAATAAAATGTTTTGAATTAAACATAAGTTAGACGGTGTATTATATACAAATCTGTAACACAAAGTATAAAAATGGACACTTGCATACTTACATAATATTGACTTGTAAAGTCTGACTTTACCTACGTAAGAGAACAATTATTCTATAATATTGAACGAACAATATTTAGTCTTAAAGCATATGCATTATCACAAAGTGATGTCTTAATATGATTCTTCATCTGGACGATTCTGGGGCCAAATACTGATAAGAGTCACGTCACAGATCGTAAAACAGTAATCGACACAAGTTGTAGACACATCATTGTAAACTATAACAAACTATTGTATGAGGTGTGGTGTAAATTGTCTTTTTGCACATCTTAATAATAAATCACACACTAATTATTTATTGCTGGTAGTAGAATCCCTTGTAGTCAAGGGCTGCCCTATCTTCTTGCTGTTTGGCAGCTTCCGGGTTGTTCTTAGCCTCGAGGGCAGCGCGTTCCTGAAATCATTAGATGTTTAAGTTATGTTTCCATATTATAACTTTTCGTCAGGTATTAAAACGTACGAAAAACTATTTTTTTATTATCAAATATCAAGTAACATCAGTATTTATTCTCGAACATTGTCTTAGATGGTATCTTGGTGGACATTTAATGCAATTTTTTGTTCTTTTGTTATTTTATCTACATTTAAATTTTACGATTCCTATAATTTTTAGGTGTTATTGTTTTTTTATATAAATTAAGAAAATAATTTGTAAATGAAACATTTATAAATAACAAAGTTTTAAGGAAGTTAAGGTGACCTAAATAATTTAGTTTATAAACTTGTTATTTTTCGAATTGCTTTGTTGCTATTGAGTATTGTAATGGAATTACCTGGTTGGCCTTAATTCCGGCGTAGATGAGATCGAGACCTTTCTGAATTTCGGGGGACACTGGTGGTGGGGTGGGGATGTGGTCGCCCTTGACCCTGAAGCCGAACTCATCGGCGGTGTATTCGACGGTGATGACCTGACCGTCAGGGGCGGTGTAGGTGTAAGAGCCTTGCTGGACAAGCGCGTCTTGGTTCTCACCAACAGCCTTCAGGTAACCATGCTCTTCGGCTTGGATGTTGTTGCCGGTTTCGTACCTTTAAAAACATTATCCAAATTAGCATAAAATGCAAAAGGCAAAGTATATACGTTCTAATAAAAATGTAATGTCATTTAAATTGTAAAGCGAGATATATATAAACGTAAGCATTTGATTTTAAAAATATTTTAGGGAAGGATCCGTGTTACATTTTCTAATATTTATTACAAAGTAGAGTTACAAAATACAACAAATTTGAAAAAAAATGTTTGAGAATTCGGCGTTAATTTCTAGTAATGATTTTCAGTTTCAAAAAAATAAGTTTCTTGTAATTAGTTTATTTTTCAATTCTAATTAAATAAATAGGATATTTTAAATTAAATAACATTATTATAGAAAATGACATTGTTTCCAGATTTTTTTTTACATCCATAAATATACTTACGCAGTGTTGTAGCTCCCATCGGTGCCTTGTTCCTTGTCAAAACGAATGATGGGGATGACAGTGGTGGTGTCCAGTTGCACTCTAGGCCTGAAGTCTTCGACCTGCTTTGGCCTGTAGTCTGGCTGGAAGTTGTAGTTCTGTTCAGCGGGCTGCTGGTCTTCCTCTGGCCTTAACGACACTTTCCTTTGAGGGAGAGCCGCCGCTATCGCCAGCACTGCAGATAATGCCACCTGGAATGCAAAATAATTTCACAACATTAATATTTTTAGATATACAAATAAAGGAATATTGTATAAAACAATGCAACTCAATCTTTCTGACGCCTCATAGTTTGCCAGAAACAAAATGTCGAGGTTAAATGCTGTAATGACCTTGCGGCTTCGTTCTGGACACATTCCTCTAAACAACTTGGTTTTTTTTTATGGGTAAAGTGCACTCACCCAAGTTTTGTAACATAATTGAAGATGCCTATCACATATTAGTAGAATGTCTCCGTTAAGAGGCCGATAGAAGGACTTTGATGCTTAAACTTAATGTGAATTTAGCAGAAATTGGAAGGTGTAACAGTATGTTAGCATTACCTTTATCGGAGGAAGGCAAGGCACTGTACAAGCTTGCGAAATAGTATGTAAACGCAGGAAGAGAAAAATAGTGATAGTTATATAAATAGATAAGTCGTATACATAAGGATTGGATTTCTATCTACAGGGGTGGCACGATCACATATGACCAAACCTTTTTTTATGGTTGTTAATAAAGATTTAAAAAAAAATATACAACAAAAGTTAGCGTATCGATTTCGCGCGGAGAGGAGCTTAATCATATACACGATGTTGCAATTTAAGGTGGAGCGGATACAATGGGCACCATAGTTGCGAAACTCATTCGACACGCAACTTGGGCGAAAGCGGACTACGGTGAAACAAGTATCGGCTCTTACATATACCCCGGTGCATTGTTTTCATTGTGACCAGAGACGCCTTTAGCCATGCCTTTAGCACTGAAAATCTGCAAAACTGACGTTTTTACGTAACAACATTCGTCTGTTGTTAAACGTCAGCCTTCAGCGTCAGATGCTTGTATGTTTTCTTCACGCGCTTTGCACGCATCATTGTTCTTTTACTGCAGTTTTTCTTTGTCGATTACTGCGTAAGTCGGTAGTATGCTGCTTTTCCGTTTCCTCGAGTGTTGGCAATTTGACGTTATGCAGTCTCATAAATATACATCGATTATACATAACGATTCAATTGTAACATATCTCATAACATTGTGGTGGTATTATCTAAGTACTTGTGCACGTTAATAGTTCATTTATATAGTGAACATCATACTATACGAACACCAAATTGACATTCACGTATAAATAGTAAACTTCTATGGTTTCCTAAGAGTGTCGCTGTTTAAACGTGCATATTAATTAGGAATTAAACCACCTTAATTTCAATACACACGACGTCTACATACGAGTATGTTTGGAAAGAAATCAATTTTAAATCTTTAAGATATTTTGTTTGCAATTTCAATTGTTATTTATTTTATTGTTATTTAAGTAATTTTTTATTAAATGTGTTGTTTTTGCCCTCATAACCCTATAATGATTCTTATCTCGCCGCATTTTGACTAGAGATTTCGAACACGACCTGTGAACGGGGCCTTTGAAATCTGAGGCCAAAAACATCGTGGCCTAGAAAGTGATGTTATGCAATGGCCGGCACGATGAACAAGATAGTTTGTATTATAGCATGTCTTAAGAAGTAGGTAATGTTATATTGACGCATTGCTCTCGAACCGAATATTTTGCAATGCTTCTAGGTTAACTTAAAATATGACTACATAATGCGGTCTAAATTTTTTTGTCGTCGTCGTTACGTCTCAAAAAATCGTTTAAAAAGCAGAATAATCAAAATAATTCCAAATAAATAGATTGAATGCTTCACTGAACACCAAAATTATATAGATTTTTTTTTAATTTACAACTTGATTTTAATATTTAAATATTTTTTGGTAAATTTTTTTTTGTTTGGTTTCCGTACTATTTATATTCAGATAATGTTTGACTAATAACAGTTCTTTATATCAAATATTAGCAGCATAATATTTTAAACTATTAAAAATATCGTGTCAAGCGATTGCTATTTAAGTGTATAATGGAAAACTAATTTTATTATATACTTAAATAGTTAATTTGTTTTATTTTTATAGGTTAAAAAAACTGATTAAATGCATATTGCGTGGTTATAACTTGTGGTTTGAACCACCCACGGCAACGAAGTCGGTTAATTACCAACCACGTTGATTCAGTCTCCGATGATTATCGCTTCATTATATCTTCAGTTATATCGTTACCGGTATGAAACACAAAAAATATTATATTCGGTATATTAATACATAACGCGATTTTTTTTTTTGAAATTTCTGATCCTGTTGATGTTATAAATGTCATGTATAAGGACATTGAGTTTTTTTTTACTATTATCTATTTCATTGGAATATAGCTGTGAAATTATTTGTTGAATTTTAAAAGAGAAAATTAAGAATAAAACGATTTTATAAAATCGAAATTCTATGTAAAAAAAGCGTGGGCAGAAGCTAATCACTTGAAAATCATTTAATTACTGTAAACATAAAGGAAAAGTCGTTATTAATTTTTAAAGAATAAATTTAAAAAAAAATATATTTTAAATTCCGAATTCTGTGCAAAAAGAAGGGTGGAAGCGAGCTAATTGACATATGAAAACCTTTTAATTATAAAATTAAACGGAAAAACGTATTTGACGAAATATTTCAAAATAATTCAAGATCTGAAAATAAAAATTGAAAAAAAAGTTACACAGTGCCCTATTGGCCAATACAACATTTAATTATAATAGATGCACATTTCTGAACATTATGTCAAAGTTCAACAGTCGACCCTATTCGGCAAAGCATCTCGCAAGAGATGGTTGCGGAAATCCACAAACATTAAAGCAACCTCTTAAACTAATCATGATGTCTACAGCTTCCATGGGCCACTTTACGACTTTTACGGTATTTGCAAAAGATTCAAACGCGAAAAAGAAATTGACATTGAACTGATCCGCGTAAAATTAATAAGATTCTGAACTCACCAGTACTTTCATTGTTAGTTTTTTGGATAGTTCGTGCGACAACGATGCACGTGGAGTCTCTTCGGAACTGTGTCAGTGTGGTAGTTATACGCTCACTTATATACTACACCCCTGCCACTTACTCGCTGTCTGCCCTGGGCCATCACTTTCATGCCCGATTCGCGCGAAGTTCTGTCGTCAAGAGATGTCGCGATTTTTTCCATATAAATTATTGACAAGTCAAATTGCGAAGACATCTTTGCGTGGCCCATCATTGCGTACCCTTTCGGGTAATATGTAATTCTAATTTTCCTTCTAAATGTTTACGCAAGGTTACGACTTTTACGGAGGTCGTAAGCGACATCTTCGATGTTGCACTTCGAATTCCAACTTCATTAATATGTCAACATTCTGATTTTATGATTGTTTTACACCTATGTAGTTGAGTAATGGTGCAAATGTGTAATAGATGCGTAATAGTTTTATATTGTTATATTTACTGTCGAACAACTTAATTTTCACAGAAAATTACAAAGACCTGCTTCAAACGCTTTCTGTACTTTCGAAAAATGTCTTCTCCGTTGTTTTGATTTTAAAAACAAACTGCCGATTAGATTTTTACGTAAATTTTGTGGGAACATTTTGGAAGTATGTACCTTAGCGGATAAAAACTTTTGAAATCAATTCAAAAGTGGAGGAGATGTGTGCGAACATTCCTAAATTGATTTAAAAAAAAAACGTTTAATGAACCGATTTTTCTGAAATTTTTATAAGACCATTTCGGAAGTATACTTTATCAGAAAAAAAAATTAAATTAGTTCATAAATGACAGAGATGCGCGGGAACATAAATAAAAAATAGAATCATTCGAATCGGAAAACCTCCTCCTTTTTTTGAAGTCCGTTAAAAAAATCACTTCTGGCTATAAATATACAGCCTCGCAAAAAGTTTTTTACGTAAGTAAGGTGCGTTGTTTCTGTTCAACGGTAACAGCTAAATTTAGTACGAGTTATCACATTAATTTATGTAGCTCTTTTTTAAAAGTCGTATTATAGGTTTAACGATCCATCGCCATACAATGATTCTCCTCGGTATTCCATGTCAAGTCGATTGAATTCAATCTGTACAAAAAATAGACTATTAATTCGCAAAATATTATTTACATACACCACACAAAATATATTACAAATAGTTCGCTTAATATGGTTTTATATATTTATTTTATTTTAAATTTAACAAGTTAAAATATTTTATAAATAGCGATTTTTAAGATTTCAATAATATAATTTAAAAATAATATCCAAATATATTTTTAATGTTCATGTAAGATTATAAATTTTTAAATTTCAATCCAGAAAATATCTTTTAAATTCACAAAATGTATTCTGTTTGTAGATTACGCATCACTGAGTAATTTTCTTTGATAATCCGACATAACACGCTTGTGAGTAACAGACTTGTTATAACACTGACACAAAAGAAATTCAAATTTCAAATACTATTTATACTTATTTCCCTCCTCGTTTTATTTACACATAATATTACTTCTTCAAAATAAATAAAAAAAAATGTTTTTAAATAAGCTCCCATATATAGTTCTTCTAGACAAATGAAACGAGCCTAAACTCGATGGCTTTGCGTCTTTCCTCTCCCAGTCCATCATCAAATCAGCTCTATGTTACCATAATATTGCATTGTCACGCAATATTCATATGCGTACAAAGTGTCAGCTTAATTGGTAACAGGAAAGTGGTTCAAATTAACTTGCAAGATTTGGTTACAGATGCACAGACGACGGGATTGGTAAAAGTAAATGAAATCTTTTGATCCGATTGTATTTATCCCTAAAATCTTAACGAAACTTTAGAACCGAATGACAATGTTTTAGAGATGAACTGATATTATTATTTAATTTGACTTTAAAGGATTATAAGCGGCCAGTAGATAATCTGACAACCAAAGCCTATTTTGTTTTATGCTGGTTTTTTTTGTAAATATGGTTTACATGCTCTAAATTATCATAAGATGAACATGTGAGAGGAAAATACGAACTATGTCTTTCCAATACTGTTTCGACTAACTCAAGCTTTATTTTGCATATCTGAAATTATAAAAAGCTTACAAGTGTTTGAGAACCACATTCCTAATGTCCCCAGATATTCAATCCAATATAAATAATCATGAAACAACAAGAGAAACGATTTAAAATAGTACACAAATGAAAAAATAATGTTTATTTAGTTATAGTTTCTATGTTTCCGTAGGTCAGATAATTGTAACCCTACATTATTTTAAGAGAGCATCTGCTGAGTTTCTCGCCCGCTCTGCTCAGCAGAATCTGCCTTCCGAGCTGGCGGTAGCCTCATCACGAACATTGATATTTGTAAAATTTTGACGTTTCATAAGAACGCGTAAGCGTCTATGTGAACAAAGATATTTTGAATTTGAATTTGAATATGTTCTATGTCAAAAGCTGACAGGTTCTACAAATGTTTAGATTTTTAGAACATTATCACAATGCCAAACTTGTAAAAATATGTGTTATCCCAAGGATTTACGCTAAAAGCGATACATATAAACAAAAACGGGTATTTTCAGCAAACATCTATCTAAGTCAAGTATTTTGACCGCAACCACAAGAGTCATTGACTGTGAGGACGGTGAGAACGTGCTTAAAACGCAGGTGTATCTTACTACTGCGGTGTAGTTAGGTAGCGTCCGTGCTCTAGAGCAAGGACTTTTAAAGTGTCTATATTAGGTTTAATATTGACACTTAATTTTGTGCGAAGAACTTCTTCGAAGTACACTTTTTATTTTAACGTACGTTTGATAGTCTGCAAGCGCTATTTATTACATTGCAACACGCATATAGAACCGTTCCGTTTAAAACATCTTTTGTCTGTTGCTATGTATACTTCTCTGGTGTATTGCAACAACAATGAAAGATTTCAAATCCAAAATTCAAAGATTAGAAATCCGATGTATTTATGTACATAAAAAAACCCCTTAGGTATTGGAGGTTCTTCCCCAAAAAGCAAAATGTTATGGTACAATTAAAGGAAAAAATCTAAAAACCGAAAATTTTTGATTGATTCACTAAAAATTGGTTTTGTTTTTAACGTTCCTTAATTGTTACGGAGCTCTTGATGCGCGAGTCATATTCGCATTTGACCAGTGTTTTTAATAAAAGCAAAACTTAACTAACTAACTTAACGGACGAGTCGGTCTTGATATTTGTCCTTAAAATTACTTAGAAAAGGTTTAAAACTTTATCTGTTACACCTCTTATCAGATATCGACGTGTATGGCTAAATCAACTTGCTGAGTATGCTTGTTAACTATCTTTCATTTTAACCATGAAAAACGCTGCTTTTGACTAAGTTCTGTGACAAATGTATACAACACCCAAGATCCATAAGAATTATATGTAGGTCATACAAATATTGGTTGCGGATGAGCAGTGAACTTATTATGCCATAGCCAACGACTCTTTAACTGCACCAACCGGTTATTACTGCTCGCAACTTTTTTCAAGGTAAGGAAGACAAACGAGCTTACGGTTCACCCGATGGTAAACGATCCCGTCGCCTATAAACACACGCAACATCCGAAGAGTCCTTAAAAATTGGATAGAATAGTTTTATTGGATAGGATGGTTCGGGCATGAGGATATGGAGAGGAAAGAAGTGGGAAAAAAAAAACAGACATGGCTATCCGGCATCCCCAAAAGCTTACGAATGCATACTTTATTGTATGCCGACTCTATAAAGAGCAACTTCCCCACGCAAGTGCGGCCGTATAAGTGCAGCAAAAGCTGTATAAAGATGTTATGCTCTACCCACTTAAATACTTGCCATCATTTAACCTGAAAATTGTAATGATTTAGTTTTCACACAATTACGCACAGTTTCCTAGTGCTTGCATGCTCTGTCCAGTTAAAAAACACACTTTACACCTTTCTGTATTTTTCTGGGGCTGGTGCGGATATTGCAACTGTGTTGCGCGCAAGCTCGATTTATTTGTAAAATTTGCGTTGAGGCAGAAATTAGTCTTGGCACCGTACAGATACACATATATCCCATAAAATGGAGCATAAATCTTAAATTTACAATTTGATTAAATCATTTAATGAATACATAAAAATATCACAATAAAATTAGTTTAATCATTAGCTGGCCACGTGTAACTTCTATATGATTGTCCATTTACGTTTTGTGTCTTTTGAAAAATATGAATGACAAAAATATGTTAATTGGCAGTCTAAATAAAAGTAGACTACCTTTTCCGTTTCTTATGGACTCCTCTAAATTCAATTAAGATTTTGTAAATAATGATGAGAACATAGACTGTTGATCTGTCGTTCAGTTATAAATTTCTCTGTGGAATACTTCTTCATATGACAAGCACAAATCTCATGAAAATTATGCTTATGCTTCCACATAATATACTCGACTTATTCAAGCTTCTAGGTCACCCAGCAGTGGCAGTAGCAGTATTGTTGTGATACCAGATTTTGTGACAAACGTTCAGATCCTTGCCATGATAGTTAGCAAAAAGGCTGAAGGTAGATCAACTCAATACAGCCCGAGCTCACTGTCCCCTGTTCAGCTCTTGTCCATATCAAAATAACCCTACCTTTTTTATTTATGACTGAAAATGCAGTGACCGTTTCAAAGCCCCTGGTTATTGTCAATAAGGATGGGTGACGGGGCTACGGCACAATCACTGTGCCTTAAGATATCTTTCATAGTGGCTTATACGTTTCTACTTTGCACATCACGTTCCCACGTAATCCACAACTGTTACATACTCCTGTGGCAAAGACTATGTACAGAAAAAAC
>JAOCPS010729528.1:0-10470 GCA_025505425.1 Graphium colonna | reverse complement strand
GTGGTACTTCCCCGGACGAGCGTGGCCTTAAAAGTGCAGCAAAAGCTGTCAAAGGATGTTATGCTCTACCACCTCTTTTCACAATTGTTTGTTCCTTTAAAATTAATTAATAACATCCATTAAGTTAAAGAAGAGAATCTTTTGAGATAGAATCGCATAGTTAACTAGCACATATTAACATTAAATTTGACATATTTCCAGGACGTGTTTGCTTAAAAGTAAATTTACCCTGTTATCATTTAAGGCTGTGAAAATAACTCAGAATCGGTTCCTTTTCTCGGGCTATTTCATTTTCTTTGGGAATAAAAAAGTAACGTCCCATGCCACTTCTTTTTCTGCTTTCATTATTCTCTCTGCAATTATTATTTTGAACGATTGCCGGCTGTTGTTTTCTATCCCTGGCGACATCCCTTTTTGGGACGACCTGAATACGTGTATGCAAATAAAAAAAAATATGTAACGAATTATTTATTAAGAAATTTGGATTAAAAATCGTTTAATAATGATTGTGTTTTGTGGTATTTCTAAAGTTCAGTAGCGAGAAAAACTCTTTCCCAGTTTTTGTCTCTTCTTTGTCTATTAATTGCTATTCTAGCTCTGGCAGAATAGAAAAACATGCAATAACATATATTGGTGAGAAGAACATACAGAAATAAAGGTTTTTTATCACGATTCTGACCTAGAGACCCTGTTATTAACATAAACCTTAGTTTCGTATTTAGTTTTCTTATTCACTTATAGAAAATTTACGCATAATACCTAAGTAGTTAAAATGACACAACCCCGGTGATCTTTATCAACCATCGATACTTATGGTTTATGGAAACGAGCAGACGGTTCACCTGGTGGTAAGCGATCCCGTCGCCTACAGACAAACGCAACATCAGCAGAGTTGCGAGTGCGTTGTCAACCTTATTGGATAGGATGGGGTCGGGATTAAGGATTTGGAGAGGATAGGAATAGGAAAAGAAAATGTTAGACATGACCATCCGGCGTCCCCAAAAGTCATGCATATTTTATTTTATGCTGACTTTACAAACCAATAACAATATATCAATGACAATTCATTGAAGTACAATAATTTAACCATGTTTCATCTACAATCCACTTGAAAAATCTGAATTTGCAGCTATGAAATTTAAGATAATATTTTAAAGATGTACAGTAATTTCATGTCGGTGACGTATTTTCTTAGGTTAAATAGCTTCCGAGGGAATTATAAATTGTTATACCAGAATTAACAGAACCTAAAACATGACCACTGTTATGGGGACATTAGGAGCTTCAATAAGACATCAGTCTACTTCACTTTTAGTATTTCTACACAATATAAACACTGCAAACAGCCAAAACTCTCTAATTTTGCCTCCCCTTGTACCTTAGGGTGCATTTAAACCAAACGAACATAGAGCTAGAGCTGGAACAAGAGCATTCTTTCTTGATCTTTTTGTGTAAACGAAAGTCCGTTCAAGCATTCAAGGTGCGTTTAAACCAAATGAACATAGCTAGCTCTATGTTCATTTGGTTACTAGAACAAGAGCATTCTTATAGATGTTTAGAACAGCCAAACGAATGTTTATTGCTTGTTCTAGAACGGTTACTCCCGGGACTTACCTCCTAAAACCTCACGACGGCCATTGCGATTATGGTCAGAATAGTGCACATTTGGCCATAGCCCCTCTTTTAATAAATAATATATGTCTTACGGTTCCGTATGACAATAGTTTCAGGTATTCATTTTTTACACGGAACCCTAATTTTTTCATTAATATAAGAAAACCTTAGTTACTACTTTTATCAATATCTGCTAGTCAAAGTCCCGTTAAGATTGGTCCAGCCGTTTCAAAGATGAGCCGACCCAAAGAGGCAGACAAATTTATTAAAATTAATACCTTGTTGATTATTATCGTGTAACTTTCATATAGATTTAGTTAAAAGCTCTAATTTGCTAATGCGTGACGTCATTTAAACTCGTGGATAGCTAAATATTTTACGGAAGATATATATGATGATGATGAGGCTCTATAATAAATTAAGGGCGTAACATCGATGTAATGAAATTTACACACACTGTAACACATTTTCTTTTATGAGAATTGTGAGATTTACACATTGCATACATAAGGTAGTTTTCAGTTCCAAATATAATTAAATACATTTCAATAGTTTACACAAAAATATAAATAATTATAAGACAAACTGACGTGAGAAAAAATTACACGCGATTGACATTTACGGATATCCGCGACTGCTTCCACTTAAAGTTCAAACTTTTGAAACATTATACGAATTAATAATAATAATAAACCCATTTGATCAATTCAGCAAAAAAGAGACAAAACATTACAAAAAATATGGACAAGGAGAACAAAAACCGAAATAAAAAGGGGCACGCATTATAAATCATATAGACATCGCAACATAATGCTTATTCTAATATGGGATAGAAATCTGGACTACTCAGGTTTCAGCTCAGCATCATGTTGGCGGTGGTATTCTGCTGTCACCTTTGATAGACTCCCATAGAGTAAAAATAAACTCTAAATTGTTCATGACGTGAACACATCACAATAAGATAATCTAAACAGGAAACAAAGACAATGACACAATTTAATAAAAAATATTGTGCAGTAGAGTTAGGATAAATAAAAATTAGAGTTATATAAGTTATATGGTAAATTGTACCAAACAATTTTAATATTACATTTAAAATTATTTTACAATACGGTTATTGGGTTAATCATTCATTGGGTTAATCATTCAGTTATGCAATCAATTAATCATTCATCAGTTATTGGGTTAATCATTCAGTTATGCAATCAATTAATCGATCATTCATTCATTGTTTTGCGTTTCTAATGATAAAAGTTCTAACTTCTTTGCAAACGTGCTTTTCACTATACCCTCTTAAAATTATGGTGCGTAACATAAATTAGTAGAAAATTTCCTATGAATCCATTTTATCAAATTTGCTTTAAAAATTTAACATCCATTCTCACAAAGTTTAAAACCAGAGGAAAAGTGTCATCGGTAAATGCCAACAAAAATACAAGCCCATTACTAATAATAAAATTTAGAATTATCATCTATACTACAACATTATAAATGTAAATGTTCTGCAGGATCGGCATTTTACGGATGGCAATCATCCCACCAACCGAAAAGATCATCTAAGAAACAACAACACCAAATCATTGTTTCTCCACCGAATTCGAACCCGCTACCTCTAATTTATAAATCCGTATAATTATATATTTAGTAGCTTATTTTAGAAATAATTGTAAACTTTGTCGACAGATTCGGAACGGGTTACTGGTCGCCACGCTTGTCTGGTTGATGGACCCTGTAAGATCAAATCCTAGTCCATTTGGCACTTTTCATCACATTACCAACATCTCCCGTATGTAAAATACGTATTTTAATAATGCAACTGATAATTATACTGGGTGACTAGTGAGTCACTTTGAATGCTGACTGAAGTTTTTTTGTATTTAATCACTCTAACTAAGCATATTCTAATTCACGTAATCCATGTCCATCCTAGTGGTCACGATGCGGCTAGGTTTGAGGAGGAAGGCGCAAGGCGCTCGGGGATGCGGAGGTCGGCGAGCATAATTCCGATCAGACGACGCACCTTGCCACCAGATTGATTTATTAGAAAATTCTGTCGATAATTATTCCCCTAATTTTATTACACAAATATAATGACAATTGAGTAGCGCTCTCCTTTAATATCATTAGTGATCCTCTAAACACCCAGTAATATATATTAAACATTTAACTTAAATATTATTGGTATGTTGTAATTACAGATGGAATAGGAGGTTTAAATCATGGCGAAGTGGAATCAAACTTTTCCCCGCGCATGGATTTCGAGCAATGGAAACCTTTGACAGGTCGAGGCGATCCATTACGAAACGACCCTACTTACGATTATGAGCCACCTGTTTTGGAAAAAGTTCACTATTGGGCTGACGATACTCGCGTCGAGCGCGAAAGGATTCCGGAGAAGAAAGCGGAAGTGCTAGTACTCGGTGTATCTTCAAGAAAACCCAGCGTAGCTCCACGCCAACCTCCTCCTCCACCCCCGCCACCGCCAATTAAAAGGACGCATCGACCACCTCCTCCCAAATTTGAAGATTATACCTATAAATATAGTGAATACTATCCGATGACAATACTTGTGCCACCACCACCACCCCCGCCTGGCCATCAACCTTCACTCTACGTAACCGAGCAAAAACTATCAGTTACCTTACCCAAGCAAGTTGATAGGCCAATTCTTACTAAAAGACCAACTACAGTAGTGCCGGAACATTTAGCATCATTCGCTGTACAGGAAGCAAATTTAATATATCAATCTTCGACAACAAGTCAAAACTGGTTCATGGGCTTGAACTACACTAAAGCCTTGCCAAACAGTCCAGTAACTAGTGATTATGCCGGATGGGGTCCAACAACCCCTTTCAACGATAATGATATTGTAAATGACACTCATAATTTTATTTCAAATGACCATGTAGATATATCGAATCCTTATATATTTCATAAACCACTTTGGTCAGAAACACCAACATCGTCGGGTACATCGAATCAGGAACTTATAACAGCATTCGTACCTACTGCTTTACCACCGATAGAAACAACATTAAGTACAACCCAAACCACCTGGCTACCAACAGACAATACTCTTGAAATATCAACAGAAAATACTTATGAAGAAACGACAACTGCACACCCGGGTACAAATAAAATTTTCACAACAGTGCCTACGCCACAAAAATCTAAACTATCGCTATTTGATATGCTAGCTCCCATGATGTCAATGCCTTTAGCTACCGAACCCGACAGACCTGAAGATCATCTGTACGCCCATGCTTCAGAAAATATACAGGTATTTAAAGAACATATATCACAAGATAATGATAAGTTAGAAGAAATGCAAAGTATGAAACCGCCGCCTCCAGTTATGCTTCCAGAAAGTACTACTGCATCAGAAAGGCAACCCTATCACGTAAATCCCCATATTCTTAATAATCTACTTCATGCTAAGCCGTCCATTCATACACATGATCCATACTTACACATGCGTTATACAACACCCATGCCAACTACTACTGAAGAGACAACACAATCTCAGGAAAACAAATTTTCCACAGAAGTTCCAACCGTACCCATGTATTTGATAATCCAAGGACATTCTAAAGTAAAAACGTACAGTTCAAAAGCTAAAAACAGCCAAAGTATTGTATCTCAGAACGATATTACAAAACAGACAACAAACGAAGTAAAACATTTACATCCTTTGAAAGAAAAACAGGCAAAAAATTTGAAATTGAACCAAACCAGAGAAGGTAGAGCTCAAGATTTAAAATCCTTAATTGATAATGGTTTGGGTTCGATTGAAATTCAAGAAACCGATTTAGGTATTAAATATGACGTGAGTGATGGAAGTAATGTGCCATTAGAATTATACAAAAAGGGAATAGTAGACAGCGATGAAAATAATTATAATTCTCAAAAAGACAACAAAAAGGAAACAAGAACTAAGAGAGAAATCGATCTTGAAGATGTACTGATGGTTGAAAACGATTCCATAGAAGATTACGTTGATGATTTAATCAAAGAACAGAAGAATAATACCGAAATCACACAACTATTAACTCAAATTGCTAATAGTGGCATTTCGGCGATCAATGAACTGGATGAAGAAGATAGTACTGAACATGATAGCGAAGACAGATAATTGCAAATGGCTATGAAATATCTAGGCTTAAGTATTATACAAGATAGCACAAAACCAAAAGGCCGATTTCTTTAAAAAGTCTCAAGTTACCTCATTTGCATTTAATTTACCTAACTTTGGATTTAATTAACAAAAAGAACTCGGCTTCGTGTATGTTTCAATTTTTCATTACAAGAGTTAAAACTAAATGTAGCACGTAGATTAAAATCTGGAGAGTTTTCACTAGGCATATTACCACCGTCAATCAAAGTCATGTTTATTTAAAGCAGGTAGGTCCTCACTGTCGAAACATTCACATGAAACTAAACTGAACATTCATTATTTTCTTAATAACCTGTTGAATTAAATTATTGATATATTAACTTTTAAATTTATAGACACTCGAAAAATAACATGTTTCATGTTAACATTTGATCAGTGAAATCCCACAGTAAGAGTTAAGATGTTTGATAGCAAATTATGTTTGGATAAGTTAAATTAACAGCGAAAACAAATTTTAAGCATCTATTATGTGGGTAACATAACTATAAGAATTAGTAAGTTTTGAAACATTTTCATTCATTATCCAGCTGCTGACGTTTATAAATCTAAATGTAAAAAAAGCTCCAAAGGTAATTGGAGACACTTTGAAATTATGTTTATTTAAATAAAATCTGTTTAGTAATATTAAAATTAATAATAAAGGCAAACTGTTTAGTAATATTAAAACAATAAAACGTAGTTTCTGATATGAATTCACTGATGTTGATATGCGTAGAACAATAATGATTTTTTTTAAACAAGTGTCAGACTCTGCATGATGCTAGGAAGTCTGAAAACTGCGAAAATTGGAATAACTTATGAGCTATCGGCGACGTTTACTTTAGTTAAACATTCAAAGACTGATAGGGTTAAATTGCCCCCAACATAATATATTGGCTACAGAGCACGGATAAAGTATTACGAACGTGGCATGGTTTAGAAATAAAAGTTGATCTGTAAACGCATCATTTATTTAATGGTAAAAAACAAATATATAATTAAGAAGACGAACCATATGTTAAATTATTGGTAATTGTTAACTTTTTTACATATTTTTAAATAAAATGATTTTATGTTAAAAAGACTACATTCATTTCTTTCATTCAAAATTTTATGTAGATATATAAGTGAATATTTCCGATTGTGTTGAATGAGTTACGAGAAAAGAAAATCGAGTGTTTTTTTCTAATTATGTAGGTTTAGTTGCATTGATGCCTGTCTACAAAAAGTGTGTATGCGTCGCAACGGACGCGGCCCACTAACACACACTTTTCTTACCATCCTTTTCGTAGAAATAGACAGGCAGCTCGGATAAAGTGAAAGCCGCTTATAAACCGATAGAGTCAATGTTTAATACCAACCGCAGTTCAAACGAATTAGACAATGGACTCTGTGAGAATAGTGTAAATCATTTGTCACCTTTCTAAATGCAGGCATGCGCGAAATATAAAATTAAGTTGATGAGAATAAGTGAGAAGTGAACGGGACTTTTAAAGCGATTTTCCACTCCATTACACCTATCTCCTTGACAGAAGCATACCTTATATTCTGCATCAGGAAACCTGAAACCATAAGACATAGGTTTCAGCACACTCCTTTATTTTCATCATAACATAGAAACGTCACCTTCAAAAATATTCGAAACTCGCGATTTCAAGCTCCGTTCATAATTACCTTATTTTACTGTATACACAGGAGATAAGAAATATTTTTTTTATATATATAAAAGTAGTGACGCAATTTTTAAGCAAGTAAATGTGTCAATAATATTAAATCCCTATTTTTATCCTATTCAAAAGAAGTTTAGGCTAGGCGATTTTTTTTAAATAACAAACGCTGCCCTTATTATAAGTTATAAGGGCGTTTTACAAAACATAAAACGAACAAAGACAAACACATAGATCCGAAGCAACTATTTGTAGGTCGTACAAATATTTGTTCCGTGTGGGAGTGGAGCCCACGACCTGCCAACGCAGCCAATGTCTTAGCCACCGCGCAAACTAGTCGTCCTGCCATCTGACGCTACTAGAAAGAGATTAGTCTCAGAACTCAAGAACAACTTTTTACGTGACCATCCGGTGCATGAATTAATTTTGAAATGAGGTGACCAGATCTATTTTATAATTGTTAAAAAATATCATATTAAGCTTATGACTTTCAGTTTCGAAACTTAATGCCTATACCATTTGATCACAGGCAGTTCTACATGCAAGTAGCCTGGTGAACTGTCTGGTAGGCATGGGCCGTTACACTGTTTTTTTCACTAGCTATCGGTTATATATCGTTATCGTTGCATACAAAGAGAACGTTATATAACCGATAGCTAGTGAAAAATCACTATAATGGCCCATGCCTACTGTCTGGTTGCTTAATGACCTGTTTTACTTTTACATAAAAGAAGGGCAATCGCTTTCGATCGTTTTAAATAATTAATTAAATAACTTTAATCAGTTGTCAAAGCAATAAATTTACCTCTGACGCTTGCAGGACATCGACCCGAATGGAATTGAAGTACCAGGTGGTAGAGCTTCTTCTTTTTTTATCTCATAGCAGCCTCGTTGAACAATCCATGCGTGTTTTGCACGAGCTTTCCACGACCGAACAAAGCATACTGAGTTCTCTAAAATAATTGTTTTCATTTAGTTCAAAGGGAACAGGAGATGTTTTTTTATAAAAAAAAAGACGCACGAGCAGACGGTTGGCACGTGATGTTAAGCGATCCCGTCGCCTGTCCACACAAAACATCCGGAGAGTTGTGAGTGTGTTGTCAACCTAGGAAATAGGATAAAATAGGTTTATTGGATGGGATTGGGTCAGGATTAGGGGTTAGGAAAAAGGCAGGAATGCCCATCCGGCAACCCCGAAAATAATGCATACTTTATTTTATGCCGACATCCCGATTGAGCGTGGCCGTAAAAGTGCAGCAACAGCTGTGAAAAGATCTTATGCTTTTCCACCCATGAGATGACAGAATTATAATAAAAAATACCTTTGAAATCCACATAATAATCAGTGAACAGAGAATCAAAGAGTAAAATAAAAATAAAAAATATTTACTCACAGTAAGTTACATCTTATAGTATATATATATATGGAAAATAATAGTCTAAATATCATTGAAATGAAAGCCCTTCCTTGCTCTTTTGATTAGGTCTACTAATATCTTTGCAATATTTTTATTATTTCTTAGAAAAAGGAAAATTAAATATTCTTAATCATATGTTTAAGGAAATATAAGTAATATTTCCTCAAATATATAGTAAATGATTTCCCGAGACCACTTGTAATCAAAAAGCATAGAGTAAAAATAGAACAATCGGTAACAAAGTTTGAGTCGACGAGTTGCTGGAAAATATTAATGGCGATCGAATCGACGATGAGATGATTCACCTGATATTAAGTGGTAGCCATTACTAAACGACATCAATATTCATAGAGTTGGTTGCTGTTGAAAAGGGGTCGAAACATATAAAATTGTAGACGCACAAAATGGGTAAATTTGAAAGTGGAAAAGGCCATTCGACAACCCCACAAGCCAGGCTATATTTTATTTTTCGCAGGCTTTGTATGAGAGGCGGTTACTTCCTGGCTGGATCGTCGGATAACTACAGTAAAAGCAGTACGAATTTGCTCCATCACACGGAATGCTAGAAAAAGTCCGTCTGAAAGATTTCCGTACAATAAAAATAGTTGTACATTTTTGTATATAAAGTCAACTAATAACATATGTGTTCTGGGAACATCTACGAAATAAAATAAAATACAGTTGGTAAGCACCTTCACTGCAATTTAACATATGAAGACTCTGGTTTGAGCTAGGAGGATAGCTTGATTTTTCTAAGGGACATTGTGCCCAGCTGTGATTGGTTGAAGAACAGTTAAAACAAGTCAAGCCTAGTACACATTTTATGCAAATCGCATGTATGAAGCAGATTATCGTAAATCTGTGACTTTTGAGTGTCATTTAATATAAACTGTAAAAATGTCTCAACATCTGATAACCAATACGTCATAGCTGTCACAATGAAACTCAATGACATTAGGGTGTCAGGGACTGCTAGAAAACACTTTTTTTTAAAGATGACGCTTATAAACAAACACTAGCCAATTAACAAAACACAATAAAATAGTTGGCAACCTATTTTATTGAACACCACATGTATTTTTTACAATTTAAAGCACCTGGACATGAAATCGTCATAGAGCACCGAACTCTTGCGTGATACCGGCGATGGGCTCCAAAAATATTATTATGTGTTAAAGGATCTTCGCCAAATTGTGTGTTAGAAGTAGTACCATTGTAACACAGTAAACTGCAAACTATATTAAAACACTTTGTAAGTGCCAAGAGATAAATAATATTTACGATATGGTTGAGCCTTAATGGCATAGCTACCTAGATTTACGTTTTAATCCACCAAGGAGGTGCAAATCTAGATGGTTAGAATTAAAGTGTGCGTCAATTGATCAAGAAATCAAATCAAATGAGTGCTCCAATCTTAAATAGAATCTGGAATGCAACTGGGTAATACTTGTCAAAAAAAATCAGTTCAGTAGTTCATGAGATATTTAAATTAATGTGAAATAGTTTAAACAATAAAACAATTGCGAGATCTAAGTTTTTTGTTTTTATGGAAAGGAAGACAAACGAGCAGACGGCTCACCTGATGGTAAGTGATCCCGTCGCCCATGGACACACGCAA
>JAOCPS010729417.1:0-10470 GCA_025505425.1 Graphium colonna | reverse complement strand
ACATAATATCTTTCGGATCTGTTTGCTCATCGTTGTGATGCAAACATCTTATCTAGATTATTTTATATTTAATAAGTAACCAGCCTTTGCCTTTGAATTTACTCGCAATTTATTTTTAACCGATAACATTAATATGATGCCTAAACCCAAAAATATTGTTCCCAGCTTTTAAGCGGTTAATCAGGGAGAAATCTA
Source organism: Graphium colonna (assembly GCA_025505425.1). Taxonomy (NCBI): domain Eukaryota; kingdom Metazoa; phylum Arthropoda; class Insecta; order Lepidoptera; family Papilionidae; genus Graphium; species Graphium colonna. The sequence continues at coordinate 10,275 of JAOCPS010729417.1, read as the reverse complement.
TAGCACATTTTAAGTCAGGCCTAAACCGCATCCACATTGCCGCAATATTGTTTTGGTTTCTATTGCTGTTCTAAAAGGTTATTCTATATTTGACATATTTGTATGTACAAAAAACGGTAAATAACTATTTTGTTATATGTACCTTCTTCTTCAATTGCCTCTTTTGCGGAGCTTTCTCTATTCTCTATGCCTCGCTAAATATATAGAATATATAGTTTATACAGAGTTTGTATGTATAGAGACAGACAAATTCCTATAAAAATCCGAAATGTGGCCACTTAGCTTACATTGTATATATCTGTGGCAACGGGTAAAAGCGACCGCGCCTGCTTTTAGTGCGCTTTCGTTGCGTGCGGTGATGCGATGCTCTGCTTGTAGGGTAGCAATGCTGACAGAGTTTTGCGGATTAATCCTTGGAGACGGGATAAGTCCGAATTCCCAAGTGATTTATGTTATTTTGCACTGCACAACAGTTAAAAAGTTTCATCTATTATTATAAATGCATATAAATGGTCATTGTATCTCACAAACCATAACACTTTGGCCAATAGAATTGATCATGGATGTTCCACGTGTGATAAAAATGTAGATGGACTGGGTCTAACAAAATTCGGGTGAAACCGTATCGAGTTATAAAATGAGTCCACTAATAAAAGGAATACTGCCGATAATAGCGTTCATTCTCTAAAGGTTCTGGTCTCCTTCATTCATGATTTTTAACTATATTTTAATTAATCAATATTTTAATTCTATTAATTATTAATAATGATGTTTTAATTAATATACATATTTTCTACAATTTTTATTCACTTCACAAATTTAGTCTAAGCTGAGTCATAAGGAAAGTTTATGTCGAATAATGTTTAACATCAATATGTTTATTTTTTTGAGGCCATCATCTAGTATATAAATACATCTAATTATTATTTTCAATGAAAACTACAAAAACCGACTTAAAGTTCTAAAAAGTGAATTTTTGTCGTATGATATTTTTTCAGTTCTTTTCATTTAAATATCAAAATATATCCATAAAAATTAAATTACGTCTATTTAATTAAAAAAATGTTCTTTACTAATTAAGTAATTCATTAATTAATTTATTTATATTTCAAATAGGTTTTAAATATCAACAAACAGAAAATAGTCCTTTTTTTGATGATGGATTAAATAAAAAACTCGGCAACGAAATTGTCTCATTCGTTATTCATTATTCGTGGCCACCCTGCCTATTATGCATTGACATTCATGCAGGAACTAAACGTATACAAGCAGCCAAGTAATTACTGCCTCTCGGCTGGCTGCGCGGAAGGATTGTGGGAATCATTTTTTATGTAAATTAAATCTTAATTAATGATGGCGCGAATGGTAGCATTGTTATATTCTTCGAAGTCGCGGGTCCTGGGTTCGTTTCCATTGGCAACAATTAGTTTATTTTACCATAATAGTGTACTTTGAAGACATATTATTTCTGTTATATGGATTTAAAAAACAAACTACTAAACCGTTTGAATTTTTTATCGGACCATTTCAGAAGTATATTCTATTAAATAAAAAAATATTTTTAAAATCGGTACATAAATAGTGAAAATATGCGTGAACATTCATATAAAGAACAAGCGATTTGACAATCATCTTTTCCGTGAAGTCGGTTAAAATATATGATAACTGTATAACATATACCTAAAATAGATCTGATGATAAATAGTGATTTAGTTATAGATTTAAAACAGCTTTCACTAATTATTATAAGCCTCGAAAACGCACGCATCTTATTTGGACGGAATGATTTCCTATTCTGTTATTATAATAGACTAAGATACACCTGAAATATTTCCTTGAAATGTCTGAATAGAAAAGTAATAAATAGAAAATAAGCTTTTAACTAAATATCTTTGACGTCATTTTTTTATAATTATTTCTTCCTTACTGAGTACCCATTTTGTCCTTCTTCGGGCACCTTCAAATAAAAGGAGCATTTGAGAGGTTTCGTATTTTTGTCCCTTGTTCATATATTTCTTTAAATTAAATGTTGCCAATTAAACTTTGGCACAGTTGTGAACGAACTAATAAATGATCTAATCGCGCGTGCAAGGGCACGGTTGCGCTTATTTACGAGTAGTTCCTATCACAAGTGAAGGTTTTAGTTATGTAAATAAAAAACCGAGGCGTTACAACGTATGACTCAAATGAAGAGATAATTTTAATGTTACCCAAATTACAGCAATTGTTGCACGTGGAAGTTTATTTTAATATATTTTCTGACGTCTGATTTAAATGATATCAAGTTTATATTTTCGAGTGAGGCACCCAATCATCAGTAATATCAATGTAGTTTCAAGTAGTTTCAGATATGTAAGGGAATAAACAGGCTGTTAAAAATTAAAAAGTGTCGTTTTTTTAAAAAAATAATAAATAGTTAGTTAAATAGTTTCTTAAATCGACTTTATTGACTGTACAGCGGATTTCTCCAGAAGTTATAAACCGATTTTTAAGATTCTTTTTAAGGGATTTTTCGGGATTCGGTGACATTTGATGGCATCCAAAAATCGATTCATCAAAAAAGTTTGTTTTGTTTCTCAAAAGTTTGTTTCTAAGGTATTTGAAGAGGGTTTCTCTTTTTAACGTAGAAAATAAGTAATTTATTGTTTCTTGATCATTAATCGATGTACGTACTCGTTCGCGCGACGCGATCAGCACGTGGCACGGGCGGCGGGTACGAGGCGCACAATAAAGTTTATCGGCTCGTTTATCGAGCGCTGTTTATGGTCGCAGATTTGTTATTTCACGCTATCTATGTTTGCCTCTAATTGTTCACACCTACTCCCCCAGCTGTGAACCAGTGGTTGCCTTGTGCGAGGCTAGAGTATTATACCTGTATGGATGTTTTGGTACGAATGACTAATTATTTTTGGGCAATTTAAATGTAAAATTAAAAATACACTTTTATCCAAAGCTTACTACAAGTTTGCGAAATACTTTGATGACACAACGTGGAGTGTGGATCTATTGTTTCTCAAGTAGGTTTAAAACAGATTAATGTAAGAGTTAAGTAAATAGCGAATTTTTAAATTGTCCCACGGCTGGACAAAGACCTTCTCTAGACTGGGGGATAAGGTATAGTCTACCTCGCGGCCCCAGTGCGGATTGGTTGACTTCACATAATTTGGAAATATTATTTCTTAGATATGGAGGTTTTCTTTCGCCGCAGAGCACGTGGTAAATTAGTACTTAAAATTTCAAATAGAAAATTAGATATTTCATGTGTGGCGGCATCGGGGTTTGAATTCAGCTTGGCCTCGAGTTAACAAGCTAAGTTAAAAGCAAGCGCCCGGACGCTGTGCTACCATGGCTAGACTAATGTTCTCCTTCCGTTACCATACCCTAGGGGGCGTCGGTGACCACCTTTGCAAAAACATTTCTATCCTTGGCTAGTCTTGCGAGTGTGATCGTGTCTTTGATGTCCGTCCACTTTTCGATGTTATCGAGCCAGTTTATGTACCCTCTCCCTTTTTTTCATTTGCGCTTTATTTTACCCTCTCGTATGGTTTTCAGTAGATCGTACTTTCTATGCCTATATAGATGTTCAAATTTTATCATATTCGTTCGTTTAACTGTAGTTCAACCACATCTCAAAGTGTCTATTTTATCTTCCATTGCTTTACTCAGCGTCAATGCTTGTACACCATAATAAAGCACCGGCAATACACGGTATATCATTAATCTCAATCTTAGTTTTAAGTTAAAATCTTTATTGGTGTACAATCTTTGCATTTTTATGAAAGCGGGGGCTAGTTCTATTCTTACTCTAATTTCTTCTGAATCCCATTTTCACCGAATCACAGCAACTTAGATGCCGGTATTTTAGCATACCACTGATGTAGTAAGGTTCCGGGCTTCCGATAGCCATGCATAGTAATGAAACATTTGGAAATGATCTACTCGCTTTCCGTGAGAAGATAAATACTCCGTTGCGTTTTTAAATGATAAATCCTGCAGCCAGGACCAATCCAGCGAAAGGGTTTAATAAACAAGTACATGCTGTACATACAATAATTATTATCACATAAAACAGCAAAAACGATTTCAAACGCCTTAGAAGTGCACGTTCCTGAAACAAATTTTGCAGTTTTTTTGTTTAAAAAAGAAACTGTAAACTGTGATCCAATTTTCATGAAAATTTAATGGTACCACCACGTAACTAGATCCTAAAAAAACGTCCTTTCCTCGTCCCTTTTTTTAAGTCCGTTGAGAAATTAAACACGTCGTTGTCCTCGGTTCCTCAAACTGGTCAAGAAAAAAGTTGTATAAATAATATATTTGAAGAAAATTGTGAAATATATTAATCGTTCTCGTGACACCATTTATCCGCCAGGCATGTGACATTTTAGTAAATTCTGCATGGTTCTCTAATTGCTCTGCGACAATGAAATTACTCCTAACCTTCCGATAAGTCACGGCCGAGTCGCCCGGAGTCGGCCGCCAAATATTTAACTCGACGTTTAACTGACCCCAACTTGAAATATTGACCTCACTGGATTATAAAACAGCAGAGACATTTCTCTAGGAATACCACCTATCACATTAATCTAGTTTTGGCTTTAATAAATTTCACTAGTGCATTACACTAGAATAAGAATATTGTTATTATTTGTATCCAGTAAGTACTTCCACAGTATTATAATTATCTTCACAATTATAACTGAATAGCATACACTAGTAGATAGGTACACCAGGAATACATGTGCTCAAACAGACTGTTGATCTGTCACGAGGCGCAGCCTGTATCGTGAGAATCCAATCCATTATAGTATTTTCTCATTCGAAGACACAAAAGAAAGTTTCTTTTTAATGTCAATACAAATAGCTACAGTAGTAAAAGAAAAAATGTTAAGAAATTAAATTAAAAGTATTCATAAATATAAATAAAAGCAATATGTGCCAGGTCAGGTAAAGGATTCGACATGATTAACGAAAAAAGTACATATGTATTTGTTTTACTTGTATTTAAAATGTTCTCTGTTTCTCTGTACGTTAAATGTAGTAGCCAAGGTTTTAGTTTTGTTTTTGCTTTGTACATTTTGTCCTTATAAATACAACAGTTTTCTAGTATTAGGTTATCGGTCGGAAGAAGATGGGGTCATATTTAACATAAAGAAATGTACGGAGAAGGAGAAGAAGAGTTGGAAGGGAGTTGTTGCGTATGCGGCATCCACAAAAAATCTGTTTGCATGCGAGTTAAGCCGAGTGCTAGTACTAATAAGGACACCCCCGCCCTTTAATATGGGGCCCATTAAATTTAAGGACGAGTTTCTTTTTGAAACACCACATGCGTATCAGGTGCGTCCTCGCCTAGCCGTGGGTTTGCGCCATCGTGCGTATTTATAACTGGCCCTATGCTCCGCGCGCCCTTTGCCGTGCGTCGCATAAAGATCGGCCCCGAGGCCCTGGGCGTAGGGCATAGAAGGTGGGAGAGACGTGGCCGCGTCCGGGGTTCTTTTCTCGACGCAACCGTACCGATTGCTCCACTCACAGAGTGTTTAAGAACTTCGACTGTGGATGAATGATGACGGTAAAGTTAAAAATATTAGTCTATTTATCATATGTCGTAAAGCCCGCCACGTTACCCTAGTATAAAGGAATTAGGATTTGGGAATTTTACCTATATTAGAATTATTTTTCTTCTTCTTCTATTTAAAAGAAAAATATTAAGTACTTCTAGGTTTTTAAATATAACAAGTTCATGGTTAAATAACTGCAAGGCGTTATTAAGTAGAGTATAGTAGTTTAATTGACTGAAAATGATATAACGACAAACGTCGTCTCTCCCAACACCAGTTAAGTAACAAGGGATATTTCAGAGGTAGAAATGAGTTGGAGAAGAAAAAAATCCATTTGACACATCATACAAAACGCTGGATTAAATAAACCTAATTAACTAAATAAATGGTAATAATTAAACTATAACATCGGTGACTTTTCTCTATGCATGTTTTCTCACGTAAGTATACGAGTAAGTCTAAACTCATGGATCGAATGCAAAAAGAATTTAAATACCGATTAGTAAAAAAACTTGCAATCATTATTTATACTCTTAACAATAAGGACATTCTTTTACTTTATAAGGAGAATAAGTGTCTCTATCCACTTAACAATGTTCATATATGGGGAAGTTTTGAGTAAAAAATCATAAAACGATGTATATATGACGAAAATGCTTCCTAAAATGAGGTGACCTTTTAGGTAAATTTTAATGAATACTATGTTACTCTAATTGTTTTAAGAGAGGACTAGAAAGTGTTAGTTGATTTCTATTTACGGTTTCTATACCGGTAAGCAGTTGTCTGTTTTGTTTTCCTCATATTTTGAGTCGCGGTATTACATTTACAACTGTCATCGGCGATTTTGTTGTAACATCGTATACGGGAAACGGAGAAATAGCTATTGAGTTTATTCCAATGAGCTTATTATGTTTGATCGTGCCTCAGAGGCGGCACTTCGCGGCAGAGAAATATTTTTAATGTATTGATTCCAACCATATCAAAGTCTTCTTTTGTATTTTAAAACCATCATGTAATATGTTCGCTTCCTATGTAATAAAATTAATAATAAAATTCTCTGTACCTTTACTCTCAAAGTTAGATGGGAAAGATGGATATCTTTCCAAGAGTTGGTCGACTCAAGCTTCAGACGAGACGTCTTTTTTATAGTCGGTTAAAAATAAGGGATAATGTTATAACTGTTACTTTTGTCAGAGATTGCGTATCTAGTGTTATATATTTTTTTATACATATATTCAAATACATGCCATAGTATAGGTTGTAGATAGCGTTGCATATGTAGGTTAATGCTGTGGTCAATACACACAAGGCTTATTCCGGCTGCTAGCTCCACCCATTTCAAGACAGGCTAGGCAAACAACAGGAATGAAAGCCTATGTTTTCTTTGTTACTATCACGTCACAGTATTTGAATCTAACTTCGCTAAAAAATCATATGATTTTTGTATTGGACCCACTCTAATACTTAGTATCCAAAAATACTGTTTACGTACATTCTTTCGATGATATTTAATTACTGATTAATAATATTAAATTGGTTTTTTTATATACTTCGTGGTCGCTCGTGAATTTAAAAGTTAAAAATAAAAATATTCGCCAAAAAACAATAAAATATTTTTAAATCATTGCTTAAAGAGAGTCTATCATACATGCATACAATATGCATGATTTCGTCTCAATTGCAAAAATTAAATGGTAACTATGATGATATTTCGTTTTAGTTTAGTTTTATTAATACAGCGGAGTTAAAATGGTAAAATAGCTCTATTGCCACATTGTTATAAAGACTTCTTACATTATTTCACGATGCAGAACGCATTTTTGCCGCAAATGGCTGCGCATCTTGTAGTGCTGTCGTTATTAATTATCTTCCATATAAAAACTATCGCGTTTACATCTAAACGATGCGAGAAAGAAGTCTATTATAATACCATAACAGTGTCATTTCGTGAGTTTGTTTTGCGCAAATTCATCTAATAGAGATGATTATGACGTTTTTTATGGAACACAAACGAGCAGACGGTTCACCTGATGGTAAGCGGTCCCGTCGCTCATAGACACACGCTACATCTGAAGAGTCGCGTGTCCGTTGTCAACATGGGAAATTGGATAGAATAGGTTTATTGGAAAAGATGCGGCTAGGATTAATGATTTAAAAAGGAAAGAAATGAGAAAAGAAAATAATTCTAAATAATTCTGAAAAAAATGTGATATATATCTTTAACTAAGTACTTTCGAGGAAAACTATAGCGGACTCGGGATCATACATGGATATTTTTATAAAACTCGACAAATTTATGCACTTACAGCCGTCCTAACAAAACGTATGGAGTCAATAGAAAAGTGAAATTCGTCGGTATTTACTTTTGTCAAGCGGTCGGACGGACCATCGAATGGCTACGGAACCATTTCATGTGCGGGCCCGACACGCTCTTGGCTGGTTTTATTTACCAGATGCTGCTACAAAATTCAATTATATAAATTTTGCCAACTTTATATATTTTTGATGTATTTTCAAGGCTGAAAAGTTGAAAAGTTTTGGAACTGTAATGTTTTTATTTGTAACAAGTTTATTTTCACAGAAATATACAAAAACCAACATCAAACGCCTTAAAAGTGTACTATTGCAACATATCTTTTTCGTTATTTTGATTTTAAAAAACAACTATGATCCGATTTTTATAAAAACATTGTAGGATTTTGGGAGGTTCGGTTCGTAAATGGCGGAGATACACGCGAACATACATAAAAATAGAAACATCCTAATTGAGAACCTCCTTTATTAAAGTCGGTCAAAAGATGTTTGTAACACTTTAAATGATGTATTTATTTGTATTATTGTGTACTGTATTTATTTACACATGAATTTGTTACAACACATTCCTCAATGAAACAAAGAAACGCGAAGGAATTATTAAAGATTAATTCATGCATAAAATTCCTATATAAAAAAATAAAATAAATATATAGCTTACAAAAATATTTCGTCTGTTTATGCATAAACTGTTTCACAGATATGTTAATTGTAAAAGATCTTCCGTGCCAACTTTCGTATACTATCGGAGAATTATGGTATATCCAGTTTTTGACCGCACAACCAATGACTTCCTGCACACCTCGCATCTTGACATTGCAATTTTAACCCACTGGAGTTCAAGATCGTCCGATAACAGCGTTGGGAGGTTCACCAACCATGACTCATGTGTTGGTCACACATGAGTGGGGACTATATTAATTTACTTTTATACTCATACTACTGATCCCTACGATTTTTATTAATCCTCAGCTCCTATTGCCCAAAGCGTGATGTTATATAGTCTTACTTGATACATTATTCTTCAATACATACTCTAAAGTAGTTCCTGAGACGTTCAAATATGCATACAAACTAGTGGTGTGCACCGGTTATCAAAAAACTGGATAATTACCAGGTAGGACAAGTGCCGGCGCCTATTCGGTGTTTCTCGTCACTACTGGTTATTTGATTGGTAAAAATTACTGAATATTTTTTTCAGTCCCGTTTAGGGATGCATCGTTTTGCGGTAGATTTTATTCATATAAATACCTTAAAAGGATTATAATAATAATCTCATCTTATCTCACTGTAAATGCAAAAGTTCGCTACTAGTGACGTACAAGACAAAATGAAAAAGAAAGGCACTTGTTCTAGGTAGATAAGTATTTAGCTAAAACAGATACATTAATTTGCCATCGCCTTTGCGTTCAAAATGTTTTATTCCTCACGTTGGATTTGATTCGACAGATAGATGTTTCGCTACCTATGAAAACTTAAAGCAGTGGCGGGTGGCAAAGATCTACGTAATTGCCCTCGATTTTGATGAAAATCGGGAACTGTAATCTGAAAGTTCTAGACATGAATTATACTCATTTTAAGTAGTAACTTTTTTAGTTAAAATTTTGCCCACGCGCCCCTTCGTAATGTAGCGCCCCTATAATCCGTCGCTGCCTTCTGCTGAGAATCTCCGATTATTCAACAAAGTCTCCGCATAACCTCCGGAAGTTAAAATCGTCTCCGGCACACTCCTCTAATACAAACTGTTCAGCTTTCTAGATTAGTATAGATGTTACTAGCAGTCAGAATCAGTCACTGCATAAACCGTTATGTAAACGCCGTAGGTAAAAGTAAAAAAATAGCACCCTAACGGTGTAAAAGCTACCCTATTATAGGTGCTCTGTCAACGTGATTAAAGATCGCCAAAGCAGTTCTTACCGACTTTAAAAAAAAGGAGGATTTTATATATTTCATTGTATGTATCCTTGCATATGTATATTTTTCTCCGGCAAATATAATATTTTTAATTGGACAAATATATTTACAAGGTGTTCTTAAAGTCAAGTAAATTAGTTTCTTGTTTAGATGAAAATAATCGTGAAAGAAATATCATGAAAGTTTTTTTTAAATCGATCCTGAAATTTTCTGTGAAAATAATACTTGTTTATATTATTTTTTAATTACATTACGAATAGATCTATATTTGTGGTGTATATACAGGGTGACTGATGAGTCACACTCAGTATTCAAACACATTATATGTAGGGATCATATATGAAAAATAATAGTAGGTGGTAGAGCATAACACCCTTTCACAGCTTTTGCTGCACTTTTACGGCCACGCTCGACCGGGAAAGTACCACCGCCCTTTGTAAAGTCGGCATAAAATAAAGTATGCATGACTTTTGGGGATGCCGGATGGCCA
>JAOCPS010729307.1:0-10470 GCA_025505425.1 Graphium colonna | reverse complement strand
GTATATATTTTTTTTTTCACACACATTGCTATACAGTTCTTATTATTAATTTTTTTATTTTATCAAATATTATCGAAACCCAGCTTTTCTTTGTCAAAATGACTTCTGTAGGAGTTAATATACTAAATCTAAGCTCTAAACAAAGTTTGAGCTTGATGCAACTTAGTATTCCATTACATATAAAAATTGGCAGTGTCTTTTCAAAGATTTATTCCAATAAAGTTTTATTAGCCTAGGTTTTATTTTAGGATCTAGTATTTTCCTATAAACAAAATTTATTAATTGGTTATGGATCATAACTTTATATTTTTCAATAGGTTAATTTAGATGTCAAAAAATATTACAAAAGTGCTTACATTTTTTGACACTATATGCATGTATGTGCGAAAGCAGAGATTTAAAATATTTATATCAGATTTTTTTTACTTACCAACCCTTATAATAACTGACAATTGCAAATGAAGGAAATAGAGTTTGAACCCTCTCAAATATACTACAGCATCTATTTCATACTAGCATTGTGTGTCTAAATACAGGGAATATGTACATAATATTTTTATATAAGAACTTCTATTGGTATATTATTGTGAAAAATATCCAATGCCTAAAAAGTAAAAATTACTGGAAAAATTTATTTTTGAAAATATTAAGCAGAATTGAACATCAATGACTACAAGCATGTATCTTACAAAGTGTTAAAGTATTGTGCAGTCTATTTTGTCTTTTACGATTTACTACTTGCGGCTTACTGCAGTTCTTTCTCACACAGCAATATATGCAATGGTAATGATAAAAATAATGAAAATGTTGCATTTTAACTGCTTTGATTTTACCACTATTTTTATAAAAAAGAGAAATATTGAAGGAAAAAATTTGATGCCGAAATAAAAATGTTAACAAAATATTTATTGTACTCTATGTAACTCTAGTAGTTATATTTTTGTAACTATAGGTATATTTGTTTTGTGAACAACTAATGAGATTAAATCAAGAAGTTGAGAGAAAGCAGCCGGAATTAATCACCAGAAGGGGTGTTGTTTTCATAATAACACTAGACATCTTTTAGGCACTCTGCAAAGATTACAAGAGTTTGGCTGGGAGGTGATGATAACCTTCAGATTTCCATGTGTTTGGGTATCTTCAGAATCCTTTAGGCAGTGTCAGGTTAACATCATGGGAGGGCTGCCAAAACCACTTCGTGGTTTTTTGTGCAAAAATCAAAACATTTCTACAGCAATGGGATCATGTTCTACTTGTAAGATGGCAAAAAGTTATAAAAAAATTGCACTTGCATACTTCAGTTAAATGTAAATGAACTATAAAATTGTTTTGAATTTTCATATATAATGCCAAGGAACTTTTTACCCAACCTTACATATAGAATATCATATAAAACGCTATGAAAAAATATGTTTTGAACACTTTATAAAAGTATTAAAATGTGCTAATAATAGTAACATAATTGCTATTTGTTAAATACATATTAACTAATTCCGTTTTAAAATGTTTTATGTAGAAACCAATTGGCTGTGTCTCAAAATGAAAACAAAGAAAAAATGCACCGTTTCGCCTTAGAAGAGAAATATATTCGAGATGAAAATCTTCGCTTACAACGAAAATTGCAGCAAGAGGTGAATATCAATGTCATTTCAAACTAGAAAATTAATACATGAACCAAAACTAATATTGGTATAATAAAATAAATAATGTACACATAACTAGTAACTGTTTGCTAAATGATAATTGCTATAGTAATCATTAAATATTTGGTTTTATCTTTGACAGGTTGAGCGTAGGGAGGCCTTATGCCGACACCTATCCGAAAGTGAATCTTCCTTAGAAATGGAAGAAGAAAGGCAGTTCAATGAAGCAATGAGTGTAAGTGTAAAAAAACTAAAATAGAAAAAGTAAAAATCAAGTGTTCACACTTGTTTTTGTCTTCCTTGTCAACAATTATCTACAAATATGGTATACACATAACAAAACTGTTAGTAAATTTGATGACTGGTTGATGCAGCTGCTAAGCCATCAGCTGGGTTATGAGTTCAATTCCCACCAAATTAAGGCATAGGTGTAATTTATTAAATTATATTATGAATATAAGAATTTTTTAAATTATATTATGAATTAAAATGACTTGATTACTTAAATTTATAGTGCTTCACTGAAAAGCACTTTGCTACAGCATGTTTCGGAATTTGCTCTTCTCTTTTTTATACCAATAACTGAAAGATATTGTGGTATTCGATCGTGAACTTTCTTTATAGCACTAAATAACATTTACAGTGAAATTTTCAGCATTTAACAATAGCAAAATACCTTTTTAGTCTGAAATGTGATTGTTAACGAAATAGTATGTTTCCAGGCGCGATCCCGCAGTGTGTCCTCTCCGGGCGGGTCGCGACCGTTGTCACGAACAGCTTTGATTGATCCCACCCTTAAATCGCGTAATGCTGAATCTGTGAGTAAAAAAAAGGCTTTGACTTTCAAATTTTCGGCGTATTAGGACAGTACAAACATCCGTATTTATTAATTAGTCTTGTTTTAATATGATCCAGTTCTTCATCACATAGCCAGAAAAGGGTCTAATTATAAACGTAACTAATTATAACGTTACAAATTCCTTTCTGACTGAAATTAATCATAATTCAACTACAACTGTACCATTACTTATAGCACACATACATATAATCTGCTAACAACTTTTACAGTTGCGCAAGAAAAGCTGTATTAAGAATTAATTGACAACTGCACGTAGTATGCGAAAATTATGTGGGAATTTAATCTTTGATTTTTAAAATTTATGACTGTTATTATAAGACTTCTCTTCTTAAACCATTTAGTAATTTGTTTTTGGGTAACTATTCTATTCGTTAAATATTGTTTTTATATAGGTTGGTATTAAGCGCATAGAAATGATTTCTCAAAAGTTATAATAGAACCGTTTAAGACTTTTGCACAGGTTTAGTGCACGGAGCGCTTTGTTGTGGTTTTGAATATGAAACTGACCAAAAAATAAATAAAGCAATACGAGAAGGGTAAATTTTTCATGGTGACTAAAAATAAAATGTAGTGAGTATACGCAGAAATTAATATTAAACTACTACAGGCATAATAAGCAAAAACCGATAAATTTTAGCCTACTTCAAGTTTTGAAAAATGTTACTATTAATAAAAAATAGTTTATAAGGTATTAATTGCCTAGATGATTTTTTTGTGTGTTAGTAAGCTGTTAGCCCGGCGGCTCAGGAAGAGACTTAGGAGGAACAACTTAGCTGGTGCACGACGACGGTACACCGTCTGCTACACTGCAGCTGTAAGACCCCTGTTAACGCAAGATGGATAATGCGACGAATAAGAGAGGACACAACGTAATCAAGGGTCCCTCTGATGGAGTTACCTGAAGAGCTTTAATGGTAGTAATTGGGATCTATCGAGTCGATTTTTAGTGAAATTCAGTTACGTGATCACCTATCATAAAGTTATACTAAGAACTTGACGCGGTTTTAAAATGTTCTGACACACGTCAAAATCGTGAGTAGGTTGGATATCGAGGACATAGATGAAAATGTTAAATTGAAAAAAACGAAATAATTATAATTAAAATACTTTCAAATATTGCCCTACAGGATGATTATCCATCCAAATCCAAATAAATCATTACTATAATCATGTTTATGATTTCCGACACTGCAAATTCTATTGAATAATATAGCGTTCTATTATAACCATATAATAAATTATGATTTTCTTATTACTTTGCCTCCATTTTATATAATTAGACAGGTGATATTATTGCGTAAATCGATCTTTTCTAATAAATAAAATCTTTATTTCTTATATTATTTTATTAACGATGTATCGTCATAAATAATAAAAGACCTTTCTATCGGAGTAAAAGATAGAACTATAATAGTAGTCTTTTTTCCTTACGGTGTCAACATAACTACTTAAAACTTTGTTGGTGCATTATATATTTGTTATGGAAGTTGAAAATTACGTAACACTTAATTGCTTCAAAAGTGATTATTAAAAAATAGTAGTACGTAATGAGTAGTAACTCAAAAATAAGGCAGATAAATAAATAAAATAATGTAAAGGATCGCTTTTTTGTTACCGATATTTTTATTATCAGTGATACTTGAGATAAAAGAACGATTTGTAAGCAGTTGAAGCTTGAACTTGTCAAGCCTAATGTACTTTCTAATTATAAGCTTGAAACTGGTAGCTGAGGCGTTAAATTAATATTTAATAATATTATCAGTGCATGGTTAGCTATAACATTTCAATAACAATGTTGTTATTACAATATTAATGCTTATGAACTAAAGTTCTGGCAATGATGGTATCTGCAATAGAAATAGTCGGCACATCTAATGGACCAATAAATAACGACCGATGCCCTAACACATACTCATACGTTGATACAGATAGAAATTCAAATATATTTACACGAATACTTCTTATTAACAAATATCATATAAACAAATAAAACATATGTCCGAATTTAACTCTTTAACATATGATAGGGTCTAAAAATAACTTAGACTATTGTTTTGTTGCACCAAGCAGGAATTGATTTTACTTTTTATGTATTACTAGTTTGTAACCATCAGGACACATGTCTGGCTTACACTTGGCACTTTTTATTGAAACAAGTTGAGAACATTATAAAAAATTGACATTTATGACCGAAAAATCCTTCATGCAATATACATCGATATTCTTCATAATCCTTTGTTCTTGTATCGCTATACAATTACAACAAAGTAATAATGGCCAAATCAGAATTTTGTAAATGCGTGTTATTATTAAGTTATTACATTCTTAGTATTACAAGAGCTATAAATCTTTTTGCACTATGGTCATTGCACAAGTGCAGAATAAGTTATGACAGTAATATAATATGATAAATCGCACCAAATAAATTTAAATATTTTCTGGGAAATCTGATACTAAATCAGCTTGAATATAACAACGTGACATGACATGGCATAATAAATCAATCGATTTGACTAAATATAGAATTAATCGATATGAGATGATGTTCAACAACAAAGCTCAGAGCATATATAATAATAATCAACACTTTATTGCCATAATTTTATTTTTGCTATTCGTACAATGGATCTAACATATTTGCAAAGTAAATAGGAAGTCCTAGCAGCCTAATTAAGTCAGTGACATAATCAGACATTCCGCCATATTTATGAAATATTATGTATAGTATAACAATTTTTTATATGTCAACTATAATCAACACTATGCTACTAAGTACACTTTAACAATCATTTATTTGTATATGTGTGTGTTAATTTACGTGTTATCAATTTTGTTTTTAAGACTTACGCGAATATAAGACATTTTTAAATTAAACAACTTTACGGCTTTTATCGCGGTTTATTTTTAAATTTTATCACCCTTAACGTTTTGAACTCTTTACAGCGTTCATGGTCACGGGTAGGCCTGTGATGTTTTATGCCCTGGTGTCACTTGTTAATCCTGCATACCGTCAGTTTGAATATTAATTTTTAGTTCGATCTACTCAGTAACTACTAATTGTAACTTTAAGTCTTGCAGTGTTGTACTTATTTCTTGGGTTGATTTTATTTATAATGGGATCCCAAGCAGATGGTAGCAACCAGCCATCTTCCCTATTGAAATTTGGATTTTTTTTTAATATCATTAGCCTCACGAACCATCCTTGGCAGGAACCGGTGTTCTTTTGCGAAGATTTTTGGCCTATCAAATCTGATGTTCGTGTTATCGTTTATAATGGTAATAAATGACATAAAAATTACTACAACTATTTAATATACGAATAATTTTGCCTAAAAAG
This sequence comes from Graphium colonna, assembly GCA_025505425.1. Lineage (NCBI taxonomy): Eukaryota > Metazoa > Arthropoda > Insecta > Lepidoptera > Papilionidae > Graphium > Graphium colonna. The sequence continues at coordinate 4,631 of JAOCPS010729307.1, read as the reverse complement.
CTATACAACCAGAAAAAGATAAATTAATCTAACAAAATATTTTGTTTATTTTCTATATTTTATGCAGATGAAAGACCCATGCTAGAAAACGTTGCGATGAGAAACGAATGGGCAATGAAATAATTTTTTTTTAGAAATTTTAAGCAAAAATATGTAGAACTTCAGCAAGATGCAAATAAAATTAGAACCTTTTCGTGTTGTATTTTTTGTAACCAGCAGTCTTGCAAATTGGTATCGCAGTTGAAATGTACCAAAATAGCAACTAATTAAGAGCTTCCAAAATATGAAATTGCACAGATTACTTTTAAAAATAAGGTAAACTGTTGGAGTGAGAATATTCACCATATTATACCCGGGGGTCAAAATATAGACCAAAACCTAGAGAACCAAAATCATGAATTAATTATTAAAATAGCTATCTAATTTCGCATTACACAAGCATTTATAATCCCTGGTGCCTTGGTTTCACGACAACTTCGTTTCTAAAAATATGAAAATGTGGAATACTGAAAACTATATGCAAAATTTTATACACTATTTGGCATAGCTCTTTCTACAATAGTTTCATTGTTGTAAATTGGAGTTCAAGTACTTATGCTACATTTGGTTGAAATAATTGAGTTCATTTTTGTCTCTTATCATACAATTTAACAAGAGGTTTCTAACATAGATAGACTTATATTACAAGTAAAGGAAAAACAACAAAAATCTAAAGTTAATAACAACCAAATTTATATATTTTATTTCGTCAAATAAAATAAGGTCAATATGCACGGAACGCTTTGTGCGCGTTCGACAGGAACTGATCAGTGTTTATTTATTTGTAATGGAGACACGATGGACTCTCTGTCATAATGAGTCACATCGTCGAATGATAGCAACAGCTGGTCGATATCAAAGCTATTTATATCTATATATAGACTAAATTAATCTCATACTGATGCACATTAAAGGAAACCCTGTGGTTCAAAATTCTTTTGAACCCCGTTTACTACAAATATTTTGAAATTAAAGGAATTGGTAATCTTCGATAATTATTTATATTTCAACGTTCCTGGGGAAAACGATCGTGACGAAAGTACTACAAAAATCACCTTGTTTTGTTCTTAAGAGGGTTTTCCTTTTTTAGGAACCCTTTGAAGTAAATTTTTATTTCAAATTAAGCAACACCTCTTCTTTTCATTATAAATAAGGATTTTTAATTGGATATTTATAAATAAGGATTCATTATAAAAAGCAAAAAAATTTGACGGCTTTTCCTATACACAAAAAACCTAGGTTAAACGAAGATACTGTTTTGTTACTATGATTTAAGCGCATCTATCAGTATTATAACACTTTTATATTATACTTTCATATTTCTTTAAAGAGACATATCAACTCGGGCATTGCCTTTGTTGAAGCCATCATTATAAAAGCCATCAAATCCCTCACGTTACTTGACAAAGGTGGATTTAATACGTTTTCCTTCCAAAGGATATAAGTTCCATCAATCTATCAACTGATCATATTCATGAGTTGGATACTAAATAATTATAGAAAAAAGGATAGAATTTAAATGGGGTGGTAATTATTAACATAATTTACAATTTTTTTCTAAATAGAAAGGATCATCAGTTCTTAAACCGACTTCAAAAAGGTGAATGAGGTTCTCAATTTGACCTTATTTCGTTTGTTTGTGAAATGTTTTTAAAGAAATTTACTAACCGTATTTATTTTTTTTATTTGAAACGATGTACAAGGTGGTGTCATATAATTTTCATGGTGCCCCATAGTCTCCTTCTTTCAAGAACTCTCTGTACAAAGGCATTTGAAGACGATCTTCCTTTTTTCTGTGAATAATTTTATCTCTCCAAAGCTTGAAACTCTCCAAAGAACGGTAAAAGATAATGGCGAGAGAAAGAGGAAATTTAGTCAAGCTTTGTTTCCGTGTCCTCGGCAATATCTTTATTTTATTTGTCACCACATCTTGGCTAAATGCAATTTTAGTCTAAAAAATATGTTGACTAAACTGTGCTCTAACAAAAACCGTTACGTAATTCACTAACGTTTTGTTATAACATATTATTTTCAGTTTTTATTTAAAACCAATACAATAGTTACATCAAACATATTCACACAGAATATATAATTCCATAAAACAACAATCGGGTTGTTGTTGCTTTACGAATAAACTTGTAACTCTTTGTATATTATTTATAAAATCACGAAAGCAAGATAAATTTATTTCATATCCAAAATATATCACAAACATATCACACGTGATTTCAGTGCACTGTATTTCGTATACAATCAACTCTGTAATTTGAGCTGCTTCACTATCATAACAGCAGTGTTATATAACCGTTACGTCGTTTCCTTTTTCTAGATTATTATTTTAAAAGTGAGACAGTCATATGATTACCTCTTATATTTTAATGAATTGTTTGTAAAAATGCACGCCATTGTTTTAACGACAAACCGTAGTAGAATTTATATTGAAATGTATTAGTTTAAATGTGAGACAGTCAAAAGATTACCTCTTATATTTAAAAGAATTGTTTGTTAAAATGCACGCCATTGTTTTAACGACAAACCGTAGCAGAAATAATATTGAAATGTATTAGTTTATAACAAAAATAAACAGTTAATTTTAAAGACACCCAAGAAATCAAATTTTTTTTGGCAAATGTGTTGAAAAGAAATTGTGCAGAAACAAAATTTTAAAAAACGAAAACAAAGTGATCGCTTATGCCAATATTTCCTTTTGCGATTGATTTTAGCAGTTGTGTTTATTAAGAATAATAGATATCAGTAATGGTAACAGTATAGTTTATAAGTCATGTTTTCTATACAAGTAAATTATTTTATTTCTAGGAATGCATAACGATGCGAAGGTTTAAAAATGATTAGTCCAATATTAAAAAAATAACAGAAACAGAATTTTTAAAGGAATTTAAAGCAATCTGGATAAACTATTTAGTACTATTGTACAAATATTATTCACTTAATCATACATTTATATTTATTTATGTGTGTATATTTATTTATGTATGTATTAGTAAGTATGTTTATATGTGATATGAATATTGTTTTTAAAGCTTATTTTTATTTCTTAATTTTGCAACTACCATAATTTATCTCCACGCCCCAATTGACTGGGATGGAATGCCTCAAGGCATTAAGTCTGCCCTTTGTATTCGTTAATTTAAGGTAAATGCAATAAAATGTTAATAAATATATAAATTAATTTTTGGAGAAAATAAACTCGTGAAAAATGTATGTATCAATCCTTTAAATACTTACACCCACGTGAAAGGTTAAATTAGGACCCTAAAGATTAACAAATCTTAAACAGTTCTGTAGGAAAATACGGTGTTCTAGATAAACTCGATGTGGGTTATATCGAAAGTTATACCCTCTTTTGCGCCACGCTTATTTTCTTATAATTAATATATTTTTTTATTTTATTAGAAATAAGCTGTTGTCCGAGGTGTCAGACGCGTTTCATCCGTCTAACACCTCAAAACTATTGTTTTTCCTAATATTTAACGGGGATTTTGTTGTTGTTATGGAAATAAATCACAAAAAAACTGTCATTATTGTGTCTCATTATCTGGAGATTATAAAAAGATCTTTCTAATGGAATTTTCGTGTAATATCTCACATAAGAAACTTGTCTTATCAATAACAATTTTGACAAAAACTGATTAGCTAAATCGGATTTTTGTACATAATGTATAAATGCGTAACATGGCTAAACTAACAACTGTCTAGTATAATATAAACAATATAATTAGATCCCAATTAATAACTTGTTACTATTGTTGTTGTACCTTTCTTTCATAGATTATGGAACAATTAACGAAAGCAAACAATAATGGTATTTTTTTGCTGTTAGTTTAACTGAGCATATTCCAAAGTTTGCATAGGCTTAATTTGCTTAATTGTTATAAAAGTTGTAAAGTTCAGTTAAAAAAAGAAAATAAACATCTGTAGAGACCTGTCAGTCAGTCAGATAAACGTCTATAGTATGTCAGTGCCTTCAAATATCCTGACAACTAATCCATCTTTCGAATTCAATTTATCCCTTTGGGTTGCGGAGGTCGGGTGCCAGTCGCTCTGCGTAAAAACTGAAATTCAGGTAATATTCGGGTGGATTAGAAGCCGACTCCAAGTAACTTGAGAACAGGCTAGGAGGAAGAAGAAACTGAGGGACGATAAGAATTAACGGCTTTCGGTAACATATACGTATATAATGCTAACAAATAATGCTCGTTGTCATAGTGAGTCACAAATTTCCCTACATCACGTTTGTAGCAACATGGTCATACAATGACAACCATTTCTATTCCTATATTTACTATAAATTAGAGAATAATAAGAAACATACAATAATAAGAGATATAAACACGATTATTTTAATGTGAATATTTTAACCAAATTATTTCTGTAATTTACAATATAAACATATATTTCGATTGAAACGAAATAACATTGAAATCGTAATGTGATGTTAAATACGATATAGTATAATCGCCATAACCAGATTTTTTTACTTATTTTTTATAATTAATAGAATCAGGCGTTACTTTGCGGAAGACCATTGTATACAATTCTATAAGACCGTTTAATTAGCAATATTCCGCGAA
>JAOCPS010729196.1:0-10471 GCA_025505425.1 Graphium colonna | reverse complement strand
ATATGCGATATATGTAAAGTTCAATAAAATATGATGTATTTATTGTTGACAAAACTTGGTAAGCTTTTGAACAATTTAAATGTAAAATTAAAAACATATTTTTAAGGAAAGTTTATTATAGCATTGCCGAATACTTGTACTACACAACTGTGCGGTCATAGTGCTGTTGTTACTGGCGTGGGTTCAAGAGCAAATCAATGTATACAAAAAATTGTAAATCATCATCATTTTATAAGAGCTCTCTGCTTTCCGAGTTGTTGGTAGCTTATAACGAACGAGTCTTTATGTAAAACTTGACCTTTGATGAGAGCGCGCATGTGCCTATGTGAATATACGTATTTTGAATTTGAATTTTAACAGATGGTTCACCTGATGCCAAGTGATAGGTATTTTACGTAAAGGCCCGCGATATCAGGATAGTTGTTGGTGCATTAATCTTAGAAAGATGATAATGGATAGATGGTGTGGAAACGTATAGGATTAGGAAGGCAAAGGGCAAAGAAGAGCGAGCAGCGAAACCGACTTCAATAGCCTTAGAAGTGGACATTCAAACTTTTCAATTACTTTGATTTAAAAAGAAACTGTTTGACTCATTTGCATGAAAGTTATATGGAACCACCTTATAACTCGCGGAGAAATCAGCAAAAAAAACATACAACATATGTTTATTGGTTGTTTATACTTTTTTTTTACTGTATATGTTTTCTCAGATCACTTTTAGATTACCTAAAAACCAATCGATAATCTGTATTGTCTAAAAAATTGGAATCAATATTATAAAATTTTCGTGTGTTGTTGATTCCATGGCAATAAATAAAATAAAATACAGTTGTACAACCTCCTCCTTTTTCGAAATCGGTTTAAAAGGCTACCCGGTGTGTCCACAACCAGTTTATTTTGCGCTAACTTTGAATTCTGGATAGTGGTGCCTGAGCCTGATTATTTTTATCGAAAGTTGTATGTTAGATTTGTGCTCTACTACCTGAAGATATGTGTGGAAATAAACATTATATATGTTAAAAGGGTTTATGAAAAAAATCAATCCTTCTCCAACCAATTTACTACTTTTCTTCTAATTGGATGATGTTGATGCACAGATTGGTCATCAAGCGTTGGAAATAATCTAAATTCTAATCTACTCAAGGTAAACGCAAATAAGATTTCTCTATACATATTCTTTACGCTTTCTTTCTCTGTATCTCCGGTTCTTATTAAGTTAGGTGCTTCCTTTAGTCTATGGACACTCACGGAGCAATTTTTTTAATTTGAAAAATTTATTACAAATAAGTTGGAGGAAAGCTAGGTTTCAACATAGATCGACGGCACGAGTCAACTCGTACGGTATGAAATTTGTTGACAATAGCTTGTACTCGAAAATTTATTTTCTTAAAGTCACTAATCCTAATGTATACGAGTTTTGTACGATATTAAGTCGTTGTTACGCACGCCATTCGACTCCTGTTATGTTCCGGGAATTTCTACAACAGTTGCGCTTCGTTTTCGCGTTCGGAAACCGATCCGTTTAATAAATACATCACCACGACCGCATTCTTAGAAGCTCGCGATATCTCAGCATAAGTTACTCCGTCAGCTACTTGTTTTATCTCTTTGTGTTTTCAATTGAACGGTGTAAAATAACGAGAATCGGTTATAAGTTATGGTAACTGTACACGTGCGTGAAACGCATGTTTCAGTTTTGGTTTTTTTCGACAACTGTAAAGCGTAACGGTTGTTCGATTTGTTTCCAGTATTGACAAGGGCGTTTGGTTTGTTTCGATCTTGAAAAGTGCGGGACGATTTCTGTAGTCGGTTTATTTATATTAACTGTCTTATACTCGTAATAGTTGGGTTGCGGAGGTCGGATGCCAGTCGCTCTGCGTAATAACTGAAATTCAGGTAATATTTGGGTGGATTAGAAGCCGATCCCAACTAACTTGGGAAAAGGCTGGGAGGAAGAAGACTCGTAATGGTGGAAATTCAGATGTTTTTTTTTTCTTATCGCTTATTATAATGTAATTAAAGTAATACGTAAAACAACATAATTATATATGACCAAAGTTGTATAAACAATAAACATAGACAGTAAATGTGTTATTTATTCTTAGTTATTTTTTTTGTTTTACGTGGAGGAAATGCAGAAAACGCATACCCGGGGGCATGATGGGCTATGTCGGACTCTCACCGACTAAAACCTCCACATTGTTCCACCTCGGCGTATATAGGCAGAGCCACGGGAACGTTTTTGCACACTTCCGCGACCCCACCAGCGCTGGCCGCCTAAGCAGCTTCTCCTCGGGGGCAACCCCTCTCTGCTTCCAGGTAAGGCGCACCGAAACAACGAGTGCGCCTTCTTATTTGGCCTCGCTGTTGTGGGCGACAAACTCCCCCGAGTAAGCGCCCGAGGCCTTCCATGGACCTTTTTTTTTGGGAAATATAATTTAACTTTAAAATTATATTTCCCAAAGCAAAAGGTCATACAGAGAATTTTTTGGAGTGGGAATCGATACCACTACCTGCGACGCCAACGCCAACTGTGATTCCTCTACTTCTACAGCCTCAACCACTAGAATGTATTAAATATATTTAAAAAAACACCGGACTGCACTCCAGGAGCGCCGGAAGAAGTGATACTTGAAAAAAAAAACAATACTATAAAATATATTGTAATTATTATATATATTATAAAATACAATATTTTTATTGCGCTATCGTACACAAATATGACAATTTATATTACATTAAAATTTTAACACTTCAGAACTCTATGAATTTCCGATCAGACCACGTGTCCTTACGCGTGCTTTACATTTTTACCCATCCTAAAAAGTGCCCAACAAAAGCAAAAGCATAATAATGTAATTTTTCATATGGGTTGGGGTCTCACATCTGTGGTATATATTTCACGTCACGAGAAAAGAATAGGTGCCTTAAAAAACAAAGGAAAAAAATTACATTTCAAAGAAATTGTCCGTAGAAACAGCTGTATTTAAAACGAAGTTCCTTATGGGGCCTTTCGGAGGGCACCCTAGCCGGCAAAATAACGTTAGTAACGTAAGATTTCTCGTATCTATAGTCTATGTATGATAGCTATATATTCTCTTATGCATGCCAAGGGGGATGACTGTTTATTTATTTGTATATTTTATCTTGTTGTACTATTATCATATCTTGTTCATGTAAATAGCTGTTTCTTTCTTTCTTTGTATAATATTAATACAATATAATATAATATTAACTAATATTATTAGATATTTTTTTATAAATCATTTTTCACAAAATACAGATGTTAGGATAATTTTGTGAATTATTTTTTCTTATTTTAATCGCTAAGAAATTCATAATAAAAATGTATATCCTAATAATTATTTTCTCTTATACTTCGAATATAACTTGAAATCAATATTTTTATAATAAGGAACTTCGTTCCTATCGGGTGTCCCACGACACTACAAGTTTTATTTTGTTTTTTAATATTTGTAAGATTTGCGGAAGGTGTTTTAGAATCTACGTGCACTAGTACAGGTTTGTATTTACTGCGTGTACCTTGGTTAAAGGTCAGTATAAGATGTATCTTGTGAGATCTCAGATACGCGTAGAATGCGTAAGCATTAATCTTCGGACGGTGTTTATATGCCTGTAACGTCCAAATTATGTATAATAATGGTATATTAAAATTTAGTGGAATATAAAAACATTTACTATTGCTACGGGAAATAATTGGAGCTGCTAATGTTACAGACCAGACTAAGTAATTACACTGAAGTTTTTTTTATGGAATGGAAGACAAACGAGCAGTCGGTTCACTTGATATTAAGTGATACCGTCGCCCATAGACAGACACAACATCCGGTGACTCGCAAATGTGTTGTCAACCTGGGGAAGAATAGGTTTATTGGATAGTATGGGGACGGGATTAAGGAATTGGAGAGGAAAGGGATAGGAAAAAGGGGTACTTGCTAATCTTATTAAATAGAGTCCTTCTACGTTCCAATGATTTGATAATTACAATTTATGTATATACATATACATATATATGTGGTTAAATTCCAAAACGAAATCAAATTGTCCTTGTCTCTGGTCCGACGTTCCTTACCGCATTGACGGCCTATATATCGGTATGCCATAGATAATGTTTATCTATGGTAACATTACGCGTGCGCGTGCGCGCCGGCGTCATAAATACGGAGGCGCCGGCCGCTATCTACGGACACGCCCAGCCGCATCTGTGGCTAAAGGACCATTAAGGCTAAGAAACAGTCTAGAACAAGGATTCTTGTATGAAAGAAAAGTATATTCTATCAAAGAAAAGAGTAACATCATCTTAGACAGTCTTTTCCAATTAAACATAGAGGAAAAATAAACATGTTCATGTGTAGGTGACACAATAAACCGGCCACATGCGAATCGAATTCGTTCATGAAGGATTCCGTACCATATTACAGTTTCAAATATTTTGGTTTTATTCGGTTTTTAAGTTTTCTTTTTATAGCGACAACAAAAAAACATTCTGGGAAATTTCGTAATGATCTCCTCTGTAGCCTAGTGGTATAGACGCTTAATTTCCGGAGGTCATGGGTTCTTCAAAGCTGACAGCACAGGTGCAACAACTCCCTGAAAATTTTGACTAACCGTTGGTGAACCCAAAATCAAATCGCACTAGACGGACAACATTAAACGTGAGACGAACTGCTCTGTCGTCAAATGTTGCCGCATCGCCAATAACAGGAGCCGGTGGAAACGCATTGCAAGAGCTGCAGTGCACAGAGAGAAGTTATGATGCCACACCACCAGCATCATCATAAAACCACGACCACTCCGTCAAGAGTGTATGACTAAGGAAAGATTGGTGAATATACTTTTAAATACCGTTTGAACCGTCTACTATTGCTCCCTAAACCGGAAGTCGTGGGTTCGAATCCTGCGGAGGGACAACGCCTTTGTGCTGTTGTTTCTTGGTTGGATTAGGGCAATGCGGGCTGATCACCCGATTGCCTGAAAAGAAAGATGATCCATGCGCCGGAGAACCATGTAAAAAACCGGTCCTGTGTCTGATCTCTCTCCGGCCGTGTCGGATATCCGTCCCATCAGGCTATGAGAGTAAAGGAGAGGGAGAGTGCACCTGTATTTGCGCGTACACTTATGCACTAAAATATCACCTGCGCAGTTAGCTAATTTCAGATTATATTGGCCGCCGTGGCCGTAATTCAATCAGGAGGACTTTACAAATTTCCTTTCATTGTATGTGGCCAGGTTGAAAATAATTTCAATATTAAGCCGAAGTCCAGTTAATTTGCATAAAATTGTTCATAAATAGTCGAATAAGGATAATGTATAAAATATGGTTAAGTTACATACTTAGATGTCGTAAAATCAACCAAAAGAACATAATCACAGGTCTGCGACAAGTGCTTAAGAAACTTGAAAACTGTGTCACGACAGGTAGCATGTCTCGCGACAACTTTACATAAATGGTCCCTTTGTGTCGCTGGAATTTCAATTTATTTATAATCTTAGTATATTTTTCCAAAATCCTGCAGCAAAAGTCAAATATTCCTTCAATTTTAGTTAACTACGTAAACAAGTTCATTTTCACAGAAAATTACAAAAGCTTGAAATTATATTTTCTAAACATGTCTTCTCCGTTATTTAGATTTTAAAAACAAACTACTAATCCGATTTTTATAAAAAAATATGTAGGGCTACTGTGAAAGTGTATCCTATCAGATAAAAAAATAATTTTTCGAATCAATTCACAAATTGCGGTTCCAAAATTCCTAAATTTTGTTATTTTTATTTAAAAAACAAACTAATGAACCGTTTTTTTTTAAAAAAAAACACTGAACTGTTTTTCCTGAACATTTTATAGGACAATTCCCTGTGCCCACCGACCCCTTCTCCTCCGGCGTCCTCGATCTCTTCCACCAGAATCTGCCGAAGGGGAAGCGGGACTTCGAACGCTCTACCACCCCGACTGTCTCCAGATCTGTCGGATTCAGACAGCCGCAGTGGCCTCCCCACAGCCACGGGTGAGCCGCTCCTGGAAAGCGAACCTCGCAGCTCCCGGCAGGCCCCACCCGAAGCCTGGCTTTCCTCATCAACTATAGCCACATCATTGTGCTTGTCTCCGTTCTATTTTTCCATGACTTGGTCGTCTTTTGTTTTTTATTGTTGGTTTCATAAGTAGATCTCACGAGTTTGGGGTTGGTCAACTACAGATGACCCTCCCCTTTCTCCTTCCTCCCCGAAGAGAAAGAGAACCCAACTGCCGCCATTCAGGGTGCACCAGGCCGCCACGTCCATTCCTCCAGAATTGGCCCCATGACAACGATAGCAGCGACCCAACGAGGAGGTTACCGACCTTGCACCCCATTATTGAATGACCTAAGTTATCTTATCATAAAATATTTAATATATTTTATGAAATTTTACACCGTCTCAAGACAAAATGCAAAATACATTTTAAATAATTTTAATTTTTGTAAGTTATTGTAACTATTTGTAATCTTTTTGTTAATGTTTTATGGTAATTGTAGTAGTTGAGCAGGTTTCTGTTTTCCTAAATTTAAGTCTTTTTTATAATGTTGTACCTTTAATTGAAATACGTACAAATATTATTATTGTATATTGTCTGTCTTGGAATGTTTCTGTATATATTTAATTGGTAAACCTTAATAAATAAATAAATAGCTGAAGTTTTAAAAACAACAAGGAAATGAGGCAAAATTTTATTAGCACCGTCGATGTGCGTAGTTTGATAGCATAAATTTCGTGACCTTTCTTTCCAGAGCGTATAAATGCATGAGATCAATACTGACCTTCCATTACATTAATAAGTTAGTGGTATAAGCCTTATATCGACATAACGGCTCCTTGTTACTTCAAGATGTTGTAATTTAAGCGCCCCTTAATATGGCGTTCAGATTACAAAGATATCTTACGTCTTGGCGCCATAAAAATTGAATGTAGAGCGGTTGTTCAAAATGTTGCCAACAGTAAAGAGATTCGCTCGTCGGCCGGTCATTTTTTAAACGGGCAACACAAATATGATTAAACGGCCGGATATTATCTTGAATAAATTAGTGGAAATATAAAAGTGAATAATGACGGGACTTTGTCTCGTTTTTCGGAACGAAGTTCCTTATGGGGCGTTAAGGAGGGGTACCCTAGTCGGCAAGAACGTCCGTAACGTAAGATTTATCGTATCTATAATCTATGTATGATGGCTATACAGTGTCTAATGTATCGTCTACGGGGAATGACTGTTTATTTATTTATAAATTTACATATTTATTTTAATATATGTTATTATTGCAGTTTGCTATTACGTCTTTCTCATGTAAATAGCTGTTTCTATATTAGTATTTAGAATTTTTTTATAAGTCATTGTTATCAAAATACAGATGTTAAGGTAATTTTATAAAGTAGTTTTTTTATTTTTATCGCTAAAAATCACAATGAAAATGTATACCTAAATAATTATTTTATTTATACCTCGAATAGAACTTGATTTTAATATTTTTATTATAAGAAAATTCATTCCTATCTGGTGTCCCACAACACCACCCCTTTTTGTTAACCGGGCAACATATGATTTACATACGAACGCGGGTTGAGAGATTTTTCATCCCATTAAAAATATTATCTCGAATAAATCAGTGGGAATATAGAATTTAAATAATGAAGAGACTGTGTGTCTCGTTTTATTTTATAATTAAATACGTAGTATTTCGGAATGTGCTCGTTATAAAGTCGGTCACGACACATTCACATTGAATCTATTTCGCCAGCTTGCGAAATTTCAGCTTTTACCAGTTGGTGCCTACGGTTTTACCCGCTTAATTATTCCCCGTTTTTTATAACATTTTTAATTAATGTTGACCGCCTCCGTAGGCGTAGTAGTATTATATATATTATATTATAGTATAACCCACGACCTCCGGCTTACAAAGCAAGGGTCAATGCCCTTACTTTGTAAGCCGGAGGTCGTGGGTTTGAATCCCGCGGGGGGACAATGACTTTGTATCGTTGTTCTTGGTTGGATTAGGGCAATGCGGGCTGATCACCCGATTGCCTGAAAAGAAAGATGATCCATGTGTCGGATGGGCATGTAAGAAGTCGCTCCTGCGCCTGATCTCTCTCCGGTCGTGTCGGTTATCCGTCCCATCGGGTTATGAGAGTTAAGGAACAGAGACTGCAGGTGCACTCTCTGTTCCTTAACTCTCATAATGTTTGCGCGTACACTTGTGCACTATAATATCTCCTGCGCAGTTGGCTAATCTCAGATGAGATTGGCCGTCGTGGCCGTAATTCGGTCAGGAGGACTTATTACTTATTATAAAAACTCTCATAGTATACAAGGTGATTGATAAAGTCACTTACGATATTAAAGGAAGCACTCGGTATTCGATTGTCATCATTTATTTATTTATTTATTTATTTATTTATTAAGGTTTACCAACAGTTGTTACACTTAAAGTGCAAAATACAATACAATAAAAATGCATAGGAAAGTGTACAAACCAATTATAAGTAAACACTGCATGCACAAATATTTATGAAAAAAACTACACTAAAATATCTTATACAATAAAAAACGAGCAGAAAAGTAAATCTTGAGTAAATAATAAACATAAAAACCTGAAATCTAGAGTAAGCATCTAAATTTTTAATTAAAAAAGCAAAATATATATGTATGTATTATTATCTATATATTAATATAATAAGTGTATGAACATATGTATATGCATGTGTGTATGTATGTATATATAAACGTATCTATGTTTATACATATATTAGTTCTCATCATTAAATTTATGCAACATCTTAGTGTTTTTTTCGGGACCACCCTAAGGTTGACCGTAAGAAAATGCCGTTCGGCATTAAGTCCGCCTTTGTACATTTGTTTTGTATGTGTATAAAGTATAAATAAATAAAATTCAGGAATGTTCGCAAACTAATTTGAACAGTGTTTTTTTTATCTGATAGAGTACATTTTCACAATGGTCCTACATTATTGTTATAAAATAATGTAATACCTGTGAAAATAAACTTGTTACAAGACTTTTTGTTGCTCCTTCGATCTTATTGTTCAAAGCCTGATGTAATGTAGCCTTAAAGGTTTTACTCGATAAATGGGCTATCCATCACTAAAATATTTTTTTAAATAAGGTGCAGTACTTCCTTAGATTAATGCATGAAATAAACAAACTCTTCATTTTTACAATATTAATATAAATTTACGCTATATTACATTAACTTATAAGACTGACGTTTTGATGACATTGAATAGCCCGGTACTATTAAACGATATTTAATTTCGCTTGAATATTAGGTAATATTTTATTTTTAGTTAGTTATATTATTAGTTAAAAATCAAATCCATGAAGCGTTATGTTGTAAAAAATTATGGAAGTAATCTAATCTAAATCACAAAGGAACTATATACTTTTGGTTTTGATGCATGATACATTTTGGCACCACTTTTAGGTATTGCCCACTCATGCTTTATATAGGAATATCAATAAAATTACGGCCATTGATTCATATAGCACTGCACCATATTTAAAGAAACAATATAGTGTTACATTCCTATAATAGAGGAAAATAAAGTTTCGGTGTACTAGAAAGAGACAAATAAAATAGACACTTATATTGGAGAAGAAATCTAAGAAAAAAATAAAGAATCTTATTCAAGTTAATGTTTATTCTCAATCATTTTTGGTACACTCAAACTAATATTTATGCAAGTAAAACTTTAAAGCTAGCCTAGCTTTACACCTAAAATACAGTTTTGAATACTCGACTAATAGTTATTTATTATGTTACAGACGGTTGGTTTTAATCTCCTTAGTGAAGACTGTAAAATAAAATATTCTTGAATTCTTTTGTTTTATCGAAAAAGTTTGTTTATCAAAAATAGAGTAAAATCCTTAAGAATAAAGCATGGGTGGCAACACTAAGCCTGCCTGTCACTACCCCTCCACAGTCGCCTTTTTTCTTATTACACATATTTTCTTTATTTAATGTCATACATTGGTACGTAGCGTAAAGTATGTATGTACGATGACTAACTGCATGCAAAACAATCGTATTATTAGAATTCTCGGAATGTTGTAAGTGACCTACCTGAACATTACATTGTGCCCACTGTACTGATGCTCTCACCCTAATGGATAATCTTATATTTAAAAATCTAGTGTCACGGTGTTAGTGGTAATACTACTCCGATACCGCTTAACCCATTTTAATGATTTTGTATTTGGTAGGTATGTGAATAGGCTGTAAGGAATTTTCCCGCTCGCCATCCGTCGCCATTTTTTAATCACTGTTTTAGTATTTAAATGTATGGAAATGTCATTGTCTATTTATTTATTTATTATTTATTAAATCTTTTGGCACAAATATAGTACATAGGCGGACTTAATGCCAAAGGCATTTTCTCCCAGCCGACCTTTGGGTGGTACTGAGAAAT
>JAOCPS010729085.1:0-10472 GCA_025505425.1 Graphium colonna | reverse complement strand
AAGTATATCAGATACAACATGAATTTTTTAAATCTGTTCATAAATGGCGGAGATATATGTGCGAACATTCCTAAATTTTGTTATTTTGATTCAAAAAACTATCACTAAACTGATTTTTTTTTTATTTTCCGAAAGAATACCTTATCAGATAAAGAATTTGTTAAATTGGTTCATAAATCACGGAGATACGAGCGTAGTAACGTTCGTTATTTTAATTTAAAAAACAAACTACTGGACCGATTTTTTTAAGAATTATCGGACCATTTCGGAAGGATCTATCAGATGAAAAAAGAAAAGTAAATATCAGATGAAAAAATAATTTTTAAAATCGGTTCATAAATGGACGTAGAGGACATTTTAGATTTTTGATTGGTTCTTTTGATCGAGATTGTATCGTGAGTATTTTGTATATCAACTGTCAAAATAAAGCTTTGTCGTTCTATATTCAGTGGACTATAGTGATCGATGGGTAAGTTGCTGTCACTTAGTATGTTAGTCTGGTGCGCCGAACGTTCAGGATCGCACTTTCGACAGTTCGCCTCGTAGCCGCCACTTCCGCTGTTAGATAATCATTCTATATTCGAATGCCTGCTGAGGCAGGCTGACGTCACGCTATCTGATGACATTCTGCGGGCGTACTAAATTTTCCATTTCATAAGTCGATGCGAGGAATTCTGCACATTATTACAAGATTAGTAAGCAACATATTGTTTTTAGGCGAGTTATTTGGTGATTGAAATTGGTAGTTATTATTTTCCCTGAGACATTCGACCTTTGATTCGGGCATGATATTTAAAAAAATATGGATTTGATATTTCTTGCGATGATGTTTCCAGTCACTAGGATACACATTCGCGTACACAATCTATTGCTATAGTTGATATCTTTCATACAACTCGAATATACACACAAATAAATCAAGAACGCAAGAGACATGTATAACGATTTAGATATATTCTTTACCAAAAGAAGAGATAACTACTAAATAATTTCGTTCTTTATGAATGAGACTTTTTGGTACCTCTTTTTGGCATTGTCATTTCTAAATACATTTTTATTACGGAACAATGTAATAACATCGTATTCCGTTAAGATTTCTATGACAAATTATATAAATAATAAAACTTAAATATTATTGATTTACTTAAATTTGATTAATATTATAATTATTAATTCAAATATTAACTGTAAAAACACTAAACCACTCCTGTGATGTAGCACGAGTCCAATGGGTAGCGGTGGTCACTTATTATCAGGTAGGTTCCCTTGCTCGTCTGCCTGCTACTTTACAAAAACTACAGGGAAATGTTGAACAAGTTCACAGCGTCACACCGTTATATTGCTAATAAGATTGGCCGTGACAATAACTGACGGATTGGTACAAGGGACAAAAGTGTTACGAACAAATGTGTACAATAGATGTACACTTCTGTATAGATCAGTGGTTCCCAAAGTGTTCGCTTCCCCATGGGGGATGCTGAAGTAATTTAGTGGGGTGGTTAACCTCGCGTTCATATAAGACAGTGCTTTAAATTGGGCTCTAGCGCTCTTTCAGATGGTATTGTTATTTCAGAAGGATATACATTTTTAAGGGGAGATATTTTTTTTTCTAAAAGGGGCAGTAGATCAAAGAAAATTGGGAACCACAGGTATAGATGGGTGTAGTGTAGTGTCATTACTAGTATTTCTCTAATGTCTAAAAATCGATCGTTACAAAATATAATTTGTGAAGTGTTCTTTTCACGCGATGAGAGTAATTTTTTATTAATTTTTATTGAATTTCGTGTGTTGCGTGAGATGGACAATAATTCACTAAAGGGATATTTATCTTAATGCCATATTTGTCCTAGGCATACATTTCGGTTTAACCGATAAATTAATTTCAGTCCGGGCAGATGAACACTGTTGACACGACCATTTTATTTTGCTTTTCTCAGTATAAAAGAAATCGTTTTTAACATATTATATATTACAGTATGTGTCGCATCTAGCACACGTTTGTGCGTGCTGTTTTCTTAAAAAGGAATATACAAATATTTTATTTAGCTAATTTATATTGTTATATATACGTAGGTATAATTTAATACTCCGGCAAATTTAAAAAAACTTCATTTTGTTTGTAAAATTTACAAGCTTAATTTCACAGGAAATTACAATTACCGATTACATACGATTAAAGACTCTACTTTTGGGACATATTGTTTTCTGTTAATTTATTTAAATAAAGAAACTGTTGGACCGATTTTTCTGATAATTTTAAGGGATCATTTCGGAAGTTCATCTTTTAAGTGAAACGCGGAAGCAAACCTAAAAGAATATAAAAATATTCGAATTGGGAACCTCTTCCTTTTTGAAGTCAGTTAAAAATAAACTTATATATACTATTAAGGCGCAGCTAGTTATGTACATTTTAATGAAAACATTTAGATTGTTTCTTTAAACAAAGTCGCTAACGCCTAAGCTGTGTACCATTCATCTTTTCACAAGGCCGTAGGTCATGTAAGCTGGTATTACTTCAGTTCTAGTTGTGTTCGTTTATATAAAGATATGTATTTATTATTGACAGTTCTTATTTGTTTGTATAATCTCAGTCAAATTATGATAATTGAACAATCAATGACAAGAAGATATTCAAGTTAAATATAACTTTGGATCATGGAAAGTTGACAAAATTATTTTAAAAGCGTGTAGTGGTTTTTAAAGTTCTAACTACAAACAGGCAGACAAATATAAAATAAAAGTATTTGTCGTGAATAACTTATAATGGGAATTCAGGTGCGTAATTAATTATGATTATTTAATAAACTTACTAACACCTAACTAAACTTACTAACTATAACATATAATGGGAATTCAGGTGCGTTATTAAAAAATAAACTTACTAACACCTAACTAAACTTACTAACTCTAACATATAATGGGAATTCAGGTGCGTAATTAATTATAATTATGTAATAAACTTACTAACTTTTACCCACGGTTTCACACGCTAGAAGATTTTTGTGTAGGATTACTTCAATAGCAATACTATTTTTTTGTTTATGGAAAGAAAGACAGACGAGCAGACGGTTCACCCGCTGATAAGGATGTATACGACTAGCCAGGCGTTGTCAACCTGGGAAATTGAATAGAATAGGTTTATCTGATAGGATAGGGTCGGGATTAAGGATTTGGAGGGAAAAGGAGTGGGAGAAGAAAAGTGTATATGGCAAAAGTCATGCGTACTTTATTTAATGCCTTTATTAATAAAGGGCGGTGGTACTTCCCCGGGCAAGCGCGGCATGCAAAATGCAGTAAAAGCCGTGAAAAGATGTTATGCTAACCTAACAATAAATACTATTTGTACGTCCGGTTAATAAACTATCTATGTGCCAAATAAATTAAATGTATATTTCTTATATTCACATATATTAAAATAAAAATGTAGACGATGAATGTATGGGATGATGGTGCATTGATCGTCGTGAACGCAAGAGCATATTGATAGTAATGAAATATCCCTCCACATGAACTGATAAGTCCCGTTCTATGACATTCATATTCAGGCCTCATGACTGATCTAACATTTCACAGAATACCCACAATAACGTGTGTTTACACTACGGTGAGAAATCATAAACAATACGCGGCGCAAACATAGCCGCATTCTATATTTAATGCTATTAAATAATTTCAGGTCACTCGTTTTACACTGAATCTTATTATCGAACATTGCATAAGTTGGTTGCACGGGACGATCCTCAGATTTATGTAATAGACAACAATGTGTATTACATATTATGACACCAGGATAATGCTAGATGTTTGTTTAAGGCAAATTACGCAATTTTTAACATTTACGCTCCCTGGATTTGATCTTCGAACAGGGGATTTAATTTAAGGTATAAAAGTATGAGATTTGCTTTACGTACATGACGTTTACACAATCGATTATAGAGATGAAGAATGCAATGGAAATTATTTTCTTTGAATCGATTTTTCGATTTTATCAAATATTACCAAAATCTGTGTTTTCTTTACGAAAATAACTTCTGTAGGAGTTAATATCATAAGTCTAGTCCCTAAAAAAAGCTTGAACTTGATGCAACTTGGTACGGATTGGTATATAAAAATGGTCATTGTCCTTTTATATATACAATTTACAACGTTTGTCGTCACGGGTCAGACTGTAGACGTAATGATTTATTTTACATCAAAAGTTTTCTAAAAGTTTTGAAAACCTACATTGAAATGGTTGTATTTTTTAGGCGTTTTAGAAATAAAATAAAAAACAAAAAAAAGTCAAATAAATGTGTTTGCCTAGTTTTCCTTGTATAATGATTCTTCCTCATCTCATAGATTAAACATCTTCGTGGTTCATTCAAGAATATATTGAATGTCAATGTATTTACATATCACAATAAAGCATATATAAACCGAATCTAATCTAGAGCAATCACTGATAAAGCCGATTGAAGTGCAACAAGTAAAATGACATTTAAAATAACGTTCTACGTCGACGCACACGTAGACGCGACGTCTGCGCGGTCGACGCTATTTTTGGGAAAACAATGTATAGAAGACGCGATCGCAGCGCTACGGCCGTAACGTTTCGGACGTTGCCGAGAGTTACGCAAACGGCTGACCATGAATCACCATTTTGTTATCCACTTCACACTTCGTAATAAAATGTTCGCTTTTTATATGTTTTGTTTCTTTACGCAAGAAGCACCGGGTTGAAACAGTTAATAATCGCGCCTAGTCCATCGGCCGGAATAGCTGTTGTCGAAACGGCGTTGCGGTCGCAACTCCTTTAATTAACATAACGCGTTGGTGCAACGCGCCAATCCTCCTCGCATCGACAATTCCTGTGTTACTAAACATCATAATTACAAAAATTACTTAGGTGCAAATGCATACGATAAATTGCACTGTTGCCTATTATTATTGTAAATTATTTCGGTTCCACTTGGAGTGTTCAAAAATAGATCCGTGCTGCGCATTAAGATGTTTATCAGTCGTGTATTTAGCAACCTTTTATATAATTAGGTTTTGTTTCGAATACGAACGTTAATATGTCCTTATTGAGGGTTGTTTTAACAGTACGAGGTCTGCGCTGAATCTTGTGTTGCTTGATCGACTGCCTTTGTTACTGCTCTCAGGGCGTTTGTATTTTATGTATACTTTATAAAGTCGGCATAAAATAAAGTACGCATAACTTTTGGGGATGCCGGATGGCCATTCCCTTTTCTTTTCCCACTCCTTTCCCCACCAAATCTTTATCCCGACCTCAAACTATCCAATAAACCTATTCTATCCAATTTCCTAGGTTGAAAACTATGGGCGACAGGTTAGCCTCTCATTTGCCTCCCTTTCCATAAAAAATTGTCTAATAGTCTGAACGATGCAGCTTGAGGTCTCCGTGTCCAGCTTTAAGACTCGACTCTCGCTCTCGCCTCACACCGCCCATAGCCCATTACCGAGCGCGGTTCCCGTGACCATTTCTAAGGCATTGTTTGGAAAGAAATAAATACTCCGAGACCGTTGCCCCGATCGGTTCCTTGCTCAGCGATCCTTAAATGCCGGAGACCGAATTTCGTGGTATAAAATGTGTTACCTCGCCTTAAAGTGCATATTCGTTTGGGCCCAACTCTTAATCATTAGTTAAAGGTAACTAAACGACGTGACGGATTATAACGGTGTGCCACAAGTGCCCCGCAACGATACGATGACTCACCACCACTATTATCCTCGATAGTTTAAGTGGCCTCCACGCTTTAAATTTTAACATCTTTTTCGTAAATTACATACGTTAATAGTGTAGCGTATTCTCCTTCATTACTATGCGGGAAACGTACGTCACCCGTGAATATTTGAACTGCCTTGTTTTTAAAATGCTAAAAGGCATTTACAAAGTGTACGCGAGCAAAGGACTACCGCGATCCTATCGAGGGTCATAAGAATGACTTGGTGCGCCCACGCAACCCTCTGTGTAATATTCCCACGTACACCCACATAGTTTCGGGTGCTACTGGGTAATTCTGCCTCCTGCTCATCGTAGACCAGGAAGAGAGAGACGGACGTTTCGGACACTGTTGACATTACAGTGCATGGTCACTGCCTTAAGACTCACTTTGCATTTCAAATGTATGTAATAAATATTCTCAAAATACTAAAATTTATACAAATCACAAAAAATTTAAAATAAAAAATCTACCGGTTTACAATGCCGTATTTATTACATTATCTTTTGTTTTCAGTGTATATTTGTATATAAATAATAAATAAAAAGTAGTAACCGATATCAGTTACACTGAAACATTACATGAACTGTAAATTTCCTAATTCGAAGTGTTAAATTTTGGTTACACAAAAAGTTATGAAATTGAATTTTGATTATTTGTCAGTATTAACGTGATCATGAATTAATTAAGTTCTAAAGATTTTTATACTCACTAATTGATAGTTAAGTAAAACACTAGATTAAAAGCCGCTGATGCGAAAGGAAAGAAATTTTATTTTTTCGTTTAAGTAGTTCGCTCGTTGAAGCTAAATATATTCCGGTCCAACGTCAAAAGCATCAAAGACATCTTGTATCGGTTCCGGGTCTTCATCAACCGCTGTCTTTGCCGTATTATCGGTTTATATTGGCCTGAGAAAGTCTCCTACAAAGGTCAGTGGCAACGCTGTGGTGAGACAACGTCGACCTCCAGATCAAACGCCGCAAGTGGAACAGGATTGGACACCCGCTCCCAAGGGATCCCAACCAATACCGAGACAAGACCTAGACTGGAATATCGAATGGAAGCCGAAATGTGGCCACTCTAACCAGACCTGGAGGCGGACGATCACTGCAGAAGCGTAGATTATAGAAACGACCAGGATCGAAGTAAAACGCGAAGCTCAAGCGTTCAGGATGGCGACGCACTGTAGATGCCCTCTGACCCATCCATGTGACATGGGACATTAAGTCAACTAAGTCAAGTTTTAGTAGTTAAAATGTGAAAGACGATAAACAAAAAATAATCACAATATTATTTCTGTTCTGCCCTTTATTAACTATGTTAATTTTCAGAAATGTAATCACTATAAGAGTCGTTTGCACGATATTGCCAAATAACATTTAAAATGAATTTAAAAGTAAATATGCGTTTAAGTCTTGTCAAAGTTATTCACCACACTAAGTAGGTCGCTTAATCTGTATAGCAAACTGTCAAAATTAAAAAAATAATAATGATTTTAAATTAAACAATCACTAAAATATAAGTAGTTACTGCGTAGATCGGACTAAAGATTAATATTGAAGCTGACGGTATACAGGATTGACAAGTTACAACAGGACTTCAAATATCTCAGTCCTACCCGTGACCATGAACTCAGTCCTACCCGTGACCATGAACGCTGTAAAGGGTTCGAAACGTCGTGGGAAAATAAAAAAATAAACCACGATAAAATCCGTAAAGTTGTTTAATTTAAAATGTCTAATGTTAGTGTAAACCTTAAAAACAGCTCAATGTTTGCTAATTATTTGAGTTTACGCAAGTCGCCCTAAATGATTTACATTTTAGTATATCGTGTTTGATTTGAGAAGCGGTTAAATCTTTGAAAATTAACTGTTAGTTTGTTGAGACAGCTTATCGACTGAATCGACTTATCGTAATTATTTGAGCGTGGTCAAGATAAATTTGCAATGATATTGGTCTAGATTTGCATTCGCTAATGGCATCCGCGAATTTAATTCAAGTTCGCGAAATCGCATAATCGGCAATAATTATATTTAGTATTGACAGCTTTGCTTGCAAAAAAACAAATGTCACTCTCAGAACAATTTGATGAGTATTCGAAATTCGAATTATTGATTTTGTCATAAAACAGCTATTGCTTGCGTATACTTTAATGATATGACGACTAGGTATTCAAATTTCAAAATGTAATCACTCAGGTTATTAAATAAAACCTTTTTGTATTTAACATCTTCGGAACATATATTTTTTTAGTTATAGTGCTCGCGGCGAGTATAATTAAGTTGGCCATCGAAATCGAAATAAATTTATGTAACGAAATAAATTATCACTAGTTTTCGTTTTAAAATTTTACTTTTTCGTGCAAAGTTTAGTTTTCTTATATTTTTATGGATGGACATGGATACATTTAAGTTTATTTTGTGTTGATAAAACGAAAAAAACGTTTGGATGGTAGAGCATAACATCTTTTCACAGCATTTGCTGCACTTTTACGGCCGCGCTCGACCGGAGCAGTACCACCGCCCTTTATAAAGTCGTCATAAAATAAAGTATGCATCACTTTTGGGGATGCCGGATGGCCATGTCTTTTCCCTTCAAATACTTAATGCCAACCCATCCTTTCCAATAAACCTATTCTATCCAATTTCCCCGGTTGACAACGCATTTGTGATTCTACGGGTGTTGTGTGTGTCTATGGGCGATGGGAACGTTTACCATCAAGTGAACCGTCTGCTCGTATGTCTTCCTTTTCATAAAAAACGCTATCAACTAAAATTATATTAATAAACTATTTTTGAGATGGCGTTAGCACCAGCATTTATGCATACATATTAAAGGACACCAAAGTGAAGAAGTAAAACATATTACTTGATTAATAACAGTAACCATTCAGTTGAAGAATTTAAAATAATAATATACTAACAACAAATTTTACTATTAAATATGGTCCAGTTGGAATTTTAATAACCAGTTGGAACGAGTGTTCTTCTAACTAGACATTAAGTGACCTTAAGTTCTGCAGCATCGGTTTACAATAGGTGAAAATAAAAAAGCGACTTGAAACAGAAACTGCACTTTAGTCGGAAATTTTAATGTATTTATATGCTGATGTTAAAATTATCCGAACGTGTGACGCGAGACCCAAAAGTAGGTGAGTAAGAGCACTTAAATAGAGCAAAATGTCGTGGCCTCATTTCAGCCCGCCCTGGATTATTCTTGAAACAGAAATCATAATCTTGTAACGTATTTAGAAAGAACTGTGTGTCACGTGTTTACATATTGATTTCTGTTGCCCTGAACGTATTTGCTATCACTAGTGATGTGCCTAATCGTTAAAAATGTGTATCCGCGGATACGGATCCGAATACGGATATTTGGTAACAAGATCCGCGGGTACGGATCTTCTTAATACATTAAGCTTTTCAAAAATATTAAAACTCAATTGATCACATTATATGGTGGTTTATTTAGTACCTTAGAGTTATGTAGTATTTGTATATAAAAAGTTGCGAAAAATTGATTACAAGAAATAAAATAATAATCTAATTGGAATTGAATACATTTCCATTGCTACTTAATTATCTATATGAAGGAATTTAAGTATGTATTGAAAATTAATCAAGGTAAAATATCCGCAGAAAAAGTAACATACGGATCGTTCCTTCTCCTCGAATATCCGCGGATACGGATTCGATATCTGTCACATCACTAGTTATCACACACAGACCGATCGATGTTTCGTTTATTATTTAACGCAACCGTGTTAAAGGCACGTTTGTTCCATCATATCGTGTGACGAACGTTTCTTTGTGTTTCCAACATTTCTTTCGCATACGCACACTCAGACGAACATATTACAAGTCAATGCAGACATCACGGCTCGATATTGTAAGGTATCGTACATTTTGACAAGACACACAATATTTCAAGCCGTATAAAAGTGAGACAAGAACAGCTTGCTAGCGTAAGCTAGTGGTCACTGTATACTAAAAAAATCTCTGAAGACCCACATATGTCCTCAGTTCATTAAACCAGACGTGGTCTGTATAAAAAATGAATTTTCTGCTATCCAATTGACTGGATTTGAAACACTCGCATTTAGCTGACATCAACAAGTGGTTTTCACGTGTAGGCGTAAATTACGCGGAAAGACGCAATGATCACTAATAAAAATAAACAAAGCTGTATTCAATTTGCCAGGTTTTTCATCAATTTCGAGAAGGACAGCGTTTTTATTGCTTTTGTATGCAACGTGCTTGTGATTGTATTATATATTCTAGAGAATTGTATTATATATTCTTGACAGGTTTGAGAATATATGGTCACTAGAGTGACCATATATTCTCAAACCTGTCAAGAACTGATTATGGCTTCCAGTCCCAGATTTACGCTAGGGGCACTCGGGGCTAATGCCCAGAGCGGTAAATTTTCAGGGGCTGGCAAAATTTTAAGCGTGTGAAAATATAACAACGTGGCTGATTAAAGTAATAGAGATTTTCAATCAAACCTTACGTTTGCATAACTTTATAGTAAGTACGTTAAAAATGTGCTAATGAATAAAAATATTATTAAGGTTAAATGGGCATACCTTGAAAACATATTCTTTCAAACAAAAAATGTAAAATTTGATCATAATTGACAATAAAACAATAAAACGATAAATAACAAAGATATTTTTTTTTTTTTTTATGGAAAGGAAGACAAACGAGCAGACGGCTCACCTGATGGTAAGTGATCCCGTCGCCCATG
>JAOCPS010728865.1:0-10472 GCA_025505425.1 Graphium colonna | reverse complement strand
TGTGTGTGTATGTATATATGTATATATGCTTTGTTGACGTTTCTAAAGCATTTGATCCGGTGAAGTGGCCGGTTCTGTGGAGGACAATTCTTTAAATGGGTACGCCAAAACACTTAGTGCACCTTTTAAGGCGTTTATACGAAGACGGCACGCCTTTAATGCGCATGTATCTGGAAGCTTCTTTCCCAGTTCTAGTGTTCGACAAGAATGTATTATATCATTCAGTTGAATGTATACACCGAGCTTATAATGCACATTTCTCTGGAGGATTGAACAGATAGTCTCTATTGGAGGTTACAAGATCACGAATTTACGCAGATGATACTACACTTTTTGCAACTAGTACGCATCATATGAAGAAACTTCTTGGTAGGATGTAGCGCGTGAGCCTAGAGTTCGGGTTGAAGATTAATCGCAGCTAAACCAGAATAATGATTGTGGACCGGGGAAAAAATAATTCGCCAGAGGTCACTGTAATTGTGAATTGTAACGTTGTACAATGTTACGTATGTATACCTTGGTGCATTAATCTCCAATAATGGCAGATGTATAGACGAAATAAAGAGGCGCATGGTATTAACTACGACTGCGATAGATAAGACGAAGAAGATTTGGAAAAATGGAAACATCACAAAAACGACTAAAATACGACTCGTGCGAACACTATTTTTTCCTATTTTTTTTGTATGCTACTGAAACGTGGACGTTGCGGGAAATAGAAAAGAAAAAGATTGACGCTTTAGAGATGCTTCTTCTTACTAAATGCTTCTTCTTACTAAATGCTTCTTCTTACTAAAATATGCATGTGTGTTTAAGACCTTACCGTTTAGACCTACTCATATGTAACTAATTTTGGTACAGTTTATTTGTTTTAGGATTCCGTAGTACACTCGTACCCCACCGTTTCCGCACCGATTGTCCCGAAATTGGTGGAGACTTGTATGTAGAATATGCAAGATTGGTTTTTAAAATTATGTAAAAAATATTTTTTTCACCCCTCCTCCCATACAACGAAAAAAAAAAATTTTGACTCACCCTATCGTGTGGGGAATTTTTTGAAAAGTCTCATAAAATGCAACAAAAACTTTATTGAAACAATGTGGATTAAACCTCCCAGTCTCAAGATATCTTAATACAAAATTAAAATTATAGCGCCCTCTTGCCCTTAATTTTTGAAATATTATTACAAAGTGTCAGTGAAAATTACAGATAGTATTGTTAACCGACGATACTTCTTTAGTTTTTTAAGTTAAACGACGTTGCTCCGAACCGGTGACAGCATTCTCTCGACTATCAATAAGAATTCCAATGTCGAATTAAGAAATTTGAATTGAATTGACGTAAAATTTTAACTTTAACCCCTTAACAAATTTGAAAAAGAGGCATATATTGCAAAGATTATACAAGGTTTCAATAAAATGACAACTAAGAGGAATTTCAACAAATTAACAAAAATAAATTGCAGAATACGATATCTGCGGCAAAGTATTTTTGGTCCATACCAAAAATACTTTGCCGCAGATATCGTACGTGCCGCCCCATGGCCGACAATATCTGTATAATAAATTAACAAAAATAATCAAGGAAATATTGATAATGGCTTCGTTGAAAGAAGATTAAAGGAATTACTAAAAGCTTATTACATATGAAACGAATATTTCAATGACAAATTTTGAGATTTTCTATTTTAATATATATAGAAATACTCTGTAATATTATAATGTATTGATCATTTTATGAATTACGATATTTTATAACGATACAGAAAAATATATAATAATAAACCAATAATATTGTATAACAAATTTGCCATTAATTTTTTTACTTTTATTTTTCCATTATATTGTTTTTTATTTTACACACACACATTCTTGTTATAAATTAAAAAAAATCGGTTTATCGGTTTGTTTTTTTAAATAAAAATAACAAAATTTAGACAAATGTTTTTATAAATTCAAATCTGGCCTGATTTGAACAAACTTGAAATTTGTCTACACTGTTTTATTTAGGTACACGTGTCCTTATAATTTGATTGTCTTACAATAATAATATGTGTGCG
The DNA here is from genome assembly GCA_025505425.1 of Graphium colonna. Taxonomy (NCBI): domain Eukaryota; kingdom Metazoa; phylum Arthropoda; class Insecta; order Lepidoptera; family Papilionidae; genus Graphium; species Graphium colonna. The sequence goes on along the minus strand of JAOCPS010728865.1, from coordinate 8,413 downwards.
TGTTTGTGTATTATTGTGTACTAAGAAGAGCTTCAGTTTCTTCATAATTGAATGTGTGTAAATAATAAGTTAAGGCTTTTTTACAATAGTATTTAGTCAAATTATCAATTCTAATGTTACTGCATTGGTAAATAGATAGGCACTAATAAAATTAAAGAAGCGTTGAACAAAGAAGGTTCTATTACGACAGAGCTGTTGCAAGTTATCTTTTCTTCTTTTTTGCGCTCTCATTACATTGTTTGGAGTAAGCATGTGTTTTTTAAAACAACTGACAAGATGAATAATTGTCTTACAGAGAGTACTTCACAATCACTGTATAGAAGATGGGTAGGGTATAAAAATGGCTTAAATATACTTATCTTAAGAATTGTTCCCTATGCAACGTCCAAGCTAAACAAGTTTGAATCAGGAATGCCTCCCCAAACAGAGATACAATAAAAGAGTAAAGGTTGACACAGTGCAAGATATACTCGCTTAAGTAATGAAGGCTCTAGTAAATGTCTCAAAAGATTGACATGAGACTTAAAGTTCTGGTTATTATCGATCACAACTGCCAGGTATTGTATTTCTTTCGATTCTTTGAGTTTTTTCACAGCAACATAGCTTATTTGTTCCTGACATACATGTATGATATTTACTTTCGAAAAATTGGTTTATGACTAAATAAGAATAAAAAAGATGTATTGAGTTTTACTCGCATTTATTGTTAGAAAATTTTTGTTTAACCAGAACGTACACGTTACTACGCATGAACGTACGCATTATATGTGTCAGATAAAAAATTGCTAGAAAATAATGAAACTGTATCATGACAAAGCTCATTAAGGTAAATATTGAACAGTGTCGGGCCTAGAACAGAGCCTTGCGGAACCCCATGTGAAATTGGTAGGTCATTACTTAAATGTCCTGCAACATTTATACGTTGGTACCTATCAGCTTGATAATCTTTCATTAAGTCAAGTTGTTTCTCACTGACACCAATTTTATACAGCTTCTCCAAAAGCACAGGGATGTAGAATGAATACACTACAGTTGTCGTACTCATCATATATTGTTTAGAGGATTTTCTTATTTTCATATGTAGCTATTCTATTAAAAATGTACATACGTTTCTTAAATTGTAAAATTTATTGCTAAACCGAAACGTAACAATATTTAATGATGATATAGTTCAACTCACGTAAAGGCTAAGTTTTAAAGTTAACGATCAGATTCTATCTGGATCAGATATAAAAATAGTCATCATTTTGAGATAAATGTATTTAAACAAACAAAATCTGTAGAAGTTTTTTTAGTAGGCACATATAATTTGCTTAATAATTTTAGAAAAAATGGTTGACATATAAAATGTTTGTCTGTTATGTTATTGTGATATTTAAAAAGTAGTGCATGTAATGATTTAGTTAAATAATTTAAAATTATTTCAAATTTATTTAAAAGTATTAACTGAGTACCTTTCTGCATTTCTTCTCTATGCCCTTCAACTTTGCCAAATGATTTTTCCCTTATACTCCAAATACTCGTAAAAGAGAGTCCAAAGCCCGCTGAGTTCAGTAGAATGAAGTGTCATGTATCAATTAATCTTATAATAAAAATTAACATTTATCTTTTTCCTCAAATATGAAATCTTTTTACGTGATTGTTATTTATTAAAAAAACGTTAATTTATATTTTAATTAACAATAATTGCGAAATAAACGGAATATTTTCATCGGCTGTTATCTGCACTCAGCAATCCCGACTGATTCTATAAGAGCAAAACAAGTGCAGGACGCGATGCAATATTCAAGTGGCCATTATAAATTAACAGGACGCGATTTAAAATATGGGCGTATGAATTTGACTTCATAATTGAGATTAAAAACTTAAGTAATTGTATTTCGGAAAAACGTTACAACTGCATGAATAATAATGAACAGCGACAAACGAAGTAACTAGTTGAATTACAACAATTGAAATTAATATTACAATAATGGCAATGAGTGGTATCAACTGAAGGTCTTGACAGTTATTTAAAACGTAGCGTTTGTACCTGTATAGTACAAAACGCTTAAGTCCATGCGACATCTTACGGACTTATCTCAGAAATTACACATTTAAACAAAATTTATTATTTTTAATATCCCAAAGGTTGCAATATAAAGGTTGCTGCCAACGGTACATACTCCGACGCTAAACCTATGAATGCTCAAGATTCACAAAGCTTTATTTATTTATTATTATTTTATCGAAAGGAAGAGAAACCAGCAAACGGTTCACATGACGTTAAGTGATCCCGTCACCCATAGACACACATAACATCCGAAGAGTTGTGTGTGTCACATGGGGAATTTGATATAATGGGTAAATTGGATGGAATGGGGCAGGATTAAAGAGTAAATGAAAGGGTAGTAACATCTTACATACAGCCCTTGCTGCAATTAAACGACGCCCGCAGAAATACTTCCGCCCTTCTAAAGTCGGCATAAAATAAAGTATCCATGGTTTTCTGGGTTTTCGAGTATCCATTCCTACCCTGCTATTTTCCAAATCCTTAAACCTAGGAAACTTTATTACGTTCCTGAGCCTTTCTTTCCAATAAACATTTTTTACCCCAATTCCCAGGCTGACAACGCACACGCAACTCTTAGGATCATGTGTGTCCTTGGGAAACGGGATTATTTAACATCAGGTGAACCATCCGCTCGTCATCCTTACTATAAAACAATGGACTATAAATATATAAATATAACCATATCACTCACAATGTATTTTGAACTCACAGACAACAAGACATAAGTTTTTACATTCGCCGATAAAAAGCAACCGTAGTATCCACTGTTTTCAATAATGTGCGTGTGCGTGTGTGTGATCACGGTCCTACACTTTGATCGCACAGAAAAGGGCAAGTACGCGCAGTAATATCAGAGCCAGTAATTTAGAAAGAATTTATTTTTTTGAAAAAATTTATATTTTTTTGATGGTCAATATGTTTTCATTAAGAGCCGTGACAAAGACTTCTTGCCATGAGTTAGCGCTAAATATACGTACTGTATCGTCTGCATCTGCATTTTCAATTTTTGAGGTTAATGTTGCAGAAGTCATTAATGTAAATTGAAAGCTCTCGTGTAACTCCACAATTTTTAAGCGTTGTAGAGTTACCTACCTGTTATGTAGTCTTTAAATAACTCCAATTATTTACCCCTTCCGTTTTTAAATTAATTTTACGGAAAAATGTTTTTTTAATTAACGTAGGAATGGAAATCGTGTCGAATGCTTTTGATATATCAAGAAATATTCCTACAGATTTCTTTTTCTTCTCTAGCTATAATGTTAGCTAGGAGGTTATGGACACGCAGTCTACATGTAGACTTTCCAGATAGTAACCCAAGTAGATTTTTTGAGATAATACAATTTTTTTCCAAAAAAACTTGATAATCTGTTATAAATTAATCTTTCCATAATTTCGGAGAATATGAGTAAAATTAATATAGGTCTATAGTTAGAAAGAAGATTTTTATTGCCACTGTTGTATATACAATGAATAATTGATTTTTTAGAAATTGTTGTAAATATGCCATTTGTAAGCGAGACATTGCATGTATAGTTTAATGGAGGAGTAATAATACCTTTATACTTTTTAATTAAATTACTGGAGATTTTGTCCCAACCTACAGCAGTATCACATTTTAGTCTCTCGATAATAGATTTAATTTCAGATTAATCTGTTGGCGATGATAGCATGCATTTGATTGAGTCGGTACTAGTAAACGCGTTAGCTTCATTTACAGCAGCTTTAGGTTTTATAGATTGTGACTAGTAATAGTTGATGAGAAGATTCATTAGCTTTATTTCTGGTAGTTATTTGATTAATTGCATCCTATAGTATTTGCAATATTATGCTAGTTATTTTTTGTAAATTTTTATTGTAGCTATAAATGCATTTAGTGAAGAAATGACTTCCTTTACTTTGTGCATAAGCGTGGCCAGCATAAAAACTGCAAAATCATGCTTCAAAAAGAAACATTTAAGCACTTCTAACCTGATCGTCTCTCGTAACACAATAATTTATACATAGAAACAAAAAATATTGACGAGTATCCCAGTGAATATGTGAAAATGTAAAGTAATTTCAAAGTGAAATTAAGAATGAGTCCTTAACATATTTAACTGTCTGAAACGTATCATCAATGATATTATAAACAAAACTTATTTCATCAAATTACGAATTCTCTACTCGACTTATCACAATGTTCACGGCGGGGTGCAATGTACTTGGCGGCGCTCCCGGCTCCCTCGCGACTGGCGACGGATGTAGCCTAATGACATAAATGCAAATTCGAACATTCCAGTTTCCTGCACGCTCGAACTATGAAACCAACAGTTCTTAGTAAGCGGTATCGTTATAAGTATGTATGAAACTTTATATATGATTACTAAAGTTTTAAGAGACTTTTTGACAGGTTGGTAATATGCATTAGACGGATATTAAACATTATTAAAAGAAAGCATATGAAGGATACAAAATGCTTTTTAACGCAGCCTGTAAACGTTATGTATAGAAAAACTACTTTATGTCCCGCAGGTAAGATTGAGTTTGACCATTGCGGGTTCTTTAGAATAGATTTATAAATCTATACTAAAGAACACTAATTCGAATTCCACAGTCAATATTATGTTTACCTGTCTAATAGTTTTAATGTAAAATTAAAAATTCAGTGTTAAGTAAATGTCACTACAATATTCCAGAATTCTTCGATAATACAACTGTGTGGTAATAGTACCGATGTGACTCGCGTAAGTTTAAAAACAGACGAATTTACCATATATTCAAAGAAAAATATTCACCTTTTTGAGATTTAATAAGAGCAACTGTTGAGCTTTTCGCCAGCTCTACACAACAGAGTCTGCCTTACGAGCTGGTGGTAACCTGTAACAATTAATGTTTTGTTAATTTCGACGTCTTATGAGAACGAAAAGAAGTAAAGAAGTACGAGAGGTGTCTACCATATATGAATAAACGTATTTTGAATTTGAAACTTTATATATTTTATAAAAATACAAAAAACCGTTTTGTGCAAATCATGATGCATCAATGTATCGTGTGGTTTTTAAAATATTGTTTAATTAAAGCCGAAGGTGAACTCTATTCTGCTCCACTCTATTCTTTCAGTTTCACATTATTTGCCATGGCAGTTGTCTATCTCAGATAAAAAAGATAAAGGTCGTGGAAATTGATCAGTAATATTGAAGCTATTGCTACAGAAATTCACTTCAGTGCGTAATGAAAATATAAATGTTACTGCTAATTTTATTTTTCGATTGACGCCTGCTCAAGACACGGCTACTACCCAATCCTTTTTTACTAAAGACAATATAGTGTTGTCGATAACCTGTGACTAAATTGTAGAACTAAAGGGAGTCTTCCCACCTCACCGCAGCAACGAGCACTAGATTAACGTATGTAGCTAAAACAAGTAGTACATTCAACAACACATTGTTAGCCGATAGTATGAATGTGTTACATAAATGAACAATAATAGACATGCATTGTTGAATGACCAAACTTGGTTGACTACGTCACTACTCATAATATTGTCTATGGACAAAAATGTATAAAAGGTGACAGTTTAGTCGCAGCGTTCGTATCAAGCAGTCCCTACATGACAGATAACCCGACCGACTTTCGCTCGGTCACAAAATTCCTCCGTGAAAGGAACATATACTTTCACACTTACATTGAAAAAGAGTGAAAGTCAATATTGGACATTAAGTCGATCTGCGGCCTGTTTTGAATGGTTGTTCATTACAAAGTGTCCTATTGAAAGTTGCCTAGATCGAAAACTTTGTAGTTATACTTTTACACTAAATTCCTTCGAAGTGGTTTTGTTAAATGAGATATTTATGTAATGTACCTACATTATCAACTTGACCCAAGTGTAAGAGTAGTAGTTGATTTCAAGTAACAAAAAAAATAAAAATTAATTATTCATGCTTCAAGCATTTTATGAGGTATATATTTAGATAATACTTTACATTATTAGAAATGACACAATTTCTTTTTCTTTCTTTCTTAAAAAAATGCTGCTCTCCCTATAAGACCTATGTCTTGTGATACAAGGGCGTTATCACAAACATAAATTACACTGATACAAACACAGATATCGGAGTATAAATACCTGCCCTGAGTGCAAATCGAATCCACCATCTACGATACAACAGTTGATATCTTAGCCAACTTATAATTATATTAGTTTTATAAAAAAATGTCCAGCAGTTTGTTTTTTCAAATATAAATTACTGAAAGAATACATCAGAAGAGTACACTCTGAAGTTCAAAGTTAGTATTTTGAAATGGGTTTGTATATAAAGGTGATGTATGTGTGTGTGTTGTATTCCAGCGCGTCTGGAGCAGCACAAGCTGAAGCACGACGACCCCAAGCCCTCCTACATATGCGAAGTGTTTGGCGCGCACTACAAGCCTGCGACATCCAAGTGGCATTGCACAAAGGTTTGTGGGCTCTATATGGGAAGGATATTTGTGGGGACCCCCCCCCCCGTAGTGCCACCCTTTCCGACCAGTGCCACAAGTGTCAACTTTATGGCCATTCTTCACGCAACTGCTTTGCAAAATCCTCCCCGAGCTTCTGGCGATCTAGGCCATAACCCGTGTGCTCACTGCGGCCTCATTCCCTCCACTTCAACCCGCGTGGCAATACCCAACCGGGGGCGCCTCCTCATGGGCCGTCACCACTGAAGTTCCGGCTCCTGAAAAGCCTACATATCCTATACCTCCTTAAGCGACGGGGGCCGACCCCTTCGCATCCACCGTCGCTAAACGTTCTTTAAGCCATCCGCGTTAAAGCCTACTTTAATGCGGATGGCCTAAAGAATGAACGCGATGAAGTTCGCATATTTCTTCACGATCATGCACCAGCGCACCGGGTAGCGTCACGCTCATTTACTATAAAAGATCCCTGCACTGCATACCAATAGTTACGCCCGCGTTAACCCATATTGAGGCCTCAGTCTGTCAGAGAGCTATGGCCGGTCATGCCCCCATCACTATTGCTTCGGTCTACGTTATTTAGCGCTCCGATATTGAAACCCTTCTCTCTATAGGAGGATCCACCATTCTTGCAGGAGACTTCAATATCAAACACACCCTATGGAACTAAACGCGTATTAACGACAGGGGTTTCGCGCTTAACGTACTAGCCAACCGGCTAAACTTCGAAATAGTCACACCATCTGGCCATACCCACTTCCCATACACGTTGGGTCACGCAATCGATGTGCTTGACATTGCAGTCATTCACAATGTTAATCTTGCCTTACGCAATATTGAAGTGATTCACGAGCTTAACTCGGATCACCGTCCCGTTTCACTTTGGCTAGGGCCCTAGCTCCGCCCTCGACAAAGACCGTCACTAGCTGGCATAAGGTCAAGGCGGAATTTAAAAAAGATCTCCCTTTGTAGCTTAGCTCCATCCCAGCTAGTATCACTAGCAAACAAGACACGGGCGCCGAAATTGCTACCTTCATAAGTTTCGTCCACTCCACCGTAGAGCAATGCTCAAGGCGAGTCCCAGTGATGGATGACTATCGCTGGGCTCTGCCGGAGGACGTATGAGACTTGATGAGACGCAAGAATGCGGCTATCCAAGCTTGCGACAGATATCCAACCAAATCGAATAGCAGGCTTCTACGTGCACGAGAGCGTGAGACCAAATCACTCATAGAGGTTGCCTGAGACGAGCGGTGGGATAATAAATGTCGCTGCATTCACATTCACACCAGGCGATTTGGTCCCTCCCAAAGGCGTTTAAAAACGACCGAATGAAAACTATCCCCCCTATTAATCGCCCAAGCAATACGCCAGCCATGATGAATGAGGAGAAGACCGAATGCGTAGCTGATAGCCTCGAGATTCAATGCACCCCAAGCCCACTGCCGGTCGACCTAAACCACCTCCGTACGGTGGACGACACAGTAGTAAAAAATCTCCACGCCCCGTCCTTGCAGGGGTTCCCAAAGGTTCAGTCCTCGGACCAACTCTCTTCACACTCTACACCAATGACATACCGCGTATCCCAGATGTAGAGCTAGTCCTATTCGCAGACGACACCTGATACAATTCTCAATCGCCTTCAAACCGCGGCCAACATCCTAGGTACTGGTTTCGGAGATGTCGAATTGAAATAAATCCGAACAAAAGTGTGGCCCTACTCTTTACCCGCAGAAAAGCGAGTTATTATTAGCACAAACTCCTGCCCATCTCAATCATAGATAGTCCAATTCCATGGGTTAACAAAATCAAATATCTGAGTGTCGTCCTTGACTCAAAACTCAGCTTCACCCCACATGTTACTCGGATAACAAACAGGGCGGCCTACGTCCTAGGTCGCCTATATCACCTATTAAATGCAAAGTC
>JAOCPS010728755.1:0-10473 GCA_025505425.1 Graphium colonna | reverse complement strand
GAGTGCATAAACACGTGTGTCGTGAGCTAAGTGATTGCTCCTAGTACCCAGCTACGCGAGCGCGTCCACTGCATCGTCATTTGGCACTTCGTCGGGGCTTACAACGACCTATATAGATCTGGCAGGAGAAGCGCGCAACAATGCACGATTTTCTTTTATTTACTTTATAGCCATGTGCACTATCTCTTAAATATTTATATATCCATTTTTACTTGTATTTAGAGTGTACATGCAGTGTTGTTAATGTGTCAATTAAAGTTTTTTACAAAAAATAACAAATAAGTATAACGACAGATACCATCTTCAAAAAGCAAAGACGCACATAACTAACATGAATATTATTATGTGACTGTTATGTATTATGTATGTAACAAATGAACAAAATAATTTAATAAATATGAAACAAAATTCGTCATACTACACGAGAAATTATCACGATAAGCAGATTTAACCATTATTCAACAAAGTATGTACCAAATAGCACGGAGGGCAATTTTTTGAAACGTACAAAAGTACTAGAAATATAATTTTGTAAAATGCGGTTATAAATTGATTTTTTTACCTTTTTTAATTGTTGACATTAATTTTAATATACATATATGGAGATTGTAATGTCAATAATAATGTAACATTATTTTAGAGCGGTGGTGATTCTGGTCAGCACACACACGGTACTGAATTTTTTATTTCTAACAACCTAGTTGGAAATGTAAGCTGGTTTGCAGGCTCAGATAAGTTATGCGTTCTTCGTCTTAGCATTTTTTTTTTAACTTGAGACTAACATATTGAGTCGATAGTTGCTTTAAGGCTTAAGGAAGAAAATAACAGTCAAATTGCTTTGCACCGGAAAATTTTAAAAGCATGTTACTTTTCTTTATAGGTCGTGCTTTCTCATATACAGTATCTGTATCATGACTCTATCTGCAACAAGATTTGCAGTATTCAGACAGGCATCTGCTAATTCCATTTTAAGGCCGAAACAATTTTATTTCGGAAGTTTACTATCTTTACAATTTATGTTATATTTTAACTTAGCGTTTCTTCTATTTATGATATCAAAGGTACAGTTGTTAAATGATGTTCACGGTAAACACAACTACCGAGTGAATTGTATAATAGGATCCATCATTAACTGGATGGAAAAACCCAAATCAAATAATAAGATTGTTAAGCAATCCTACGTGTTAACTTTGGAAGTGTAAATATTAGCACAGACTTCTTATAAACAACGTTTTTTGCAATATTCTGTACATTTCACAGAATTTCGGATTGAAGATTTTCAGGAAATTAATCATTGTTTATGACTTTTTATATAAATTGTAAGTGTCAAATTGTTGTGACGTCTCCTATACCTTAAATAAAAATAACGTTGATTTGTGCTTTCACAGAGTTCATGTTATAGAATTGTATTAACTTACGTCTATTTTAAACGACATTCCTGAAAAGAAATCTCTTGGCGTTTATTTTTTGACGGTATTTCTTGCTAATACACAATATCAGTAATTTTTTTATGAAAACCAAATTTCTTAATTATCAAGATGATTATCGAATTATCGCTAAGAAAAAGGCCAAAATTGTCTTTTTAAGTTACGATGAATTAAATAATAATTAATATAACATAAACACTGTGAGAATAAATATTCATCAAACAAACTCGTAATAAATTTTAAAAGTTATTCTTATTTCAAATAAGCATTGAAGCCAATTTTTGTGCTAATAAACATCAAGGTTGCTATATTTACATAATTGGCATAACTAAGAGACCGAACACTATGACGTAAACCAGGTGGATAAAATTTAGGCTAATCGTCTCTAAATAATGATATTTTTCATCTAAAATACAGACTTTTAAATATAGGCTATGTCTCCAAAAATTTTGTTTCCCAAAATATTGTTTAAATATCGGTCTAACCACTTATGATATGAAAAAATATGACTAGAATTAAAATAAGACATTGAAATTTAGTACATTTACTAACATTTAATAAAAGTACAAAATAGTGCCAGTTGACATTACAGTTTTCTTGTAAGCGTAAAATGTGACGAGTTTTAAAGATGGCTTCGACAAAACTATGTGCAAATAAAAGCAAACGAGTTTCTTAGTTAAAGTTCCTATGACATAAAGGCAATGGAGTTACATATTCGTACTCAGATGTGTATAGTATCTAAGTTGCATATTATGTTACCAACTGATTATGAAACCCTTGAGTAAATAAAACGAATTAAAAATATTATATATACGTTCGTAATTTTTAATGTAGTTTTTTTTTAATTAATTGATTTAGAAAAAAATATTTACATAGATATACAATAAAACTAATCTAACTACAATAATCAAATAACTCTAATCTAGACCGCTGGCTGCATTTCCTCGCTGAATGGTTATACTTTACCTTTGGGCGAGAAAAGAGCCAGACCTCTTGTTGCCAGTGACAGCATTAATTTTATGAAATAATTCTTTAGGAAATGTTTTAGTCCTTAGACCGCACGGACCTAACGACTCCATAGCCAGTGGCACAAATAGGTAGTCCGCACTGATAGACTCGTATTTATTGTAGTGTCTAAATTTTAATGACGCATTATTTTTGACAAGATCAACTTAAGAATTAAGTGACGAGTGAGAATTTTTCGCCCTTATCTTCTCGTCTCGTGTAAATGGCAAGAATGTTATATTATTTTATTGCTTTTACCAACGACTGACTACGAAACTACCACTACTATGACTTTTTTATACGTTTAATCTTTCACGAAAAATATACGTAAATCAAGTAATAAAGTAAGGTTTAAATTTTTAGTAGGATGTCGTCAAATAAAAATATTAATAACTAATATAGGAGATAACAAAACATAATAACTAGTGGTAATATGGGTTTGTATGCGTGCATGCGCGAGTGTGTGCGTGCGTGCGCGCTTGCAAGGGTGCGTGAGTGCGTGTGTTTGTATATTAATGTATGTTTTATGTATAATATTTTTATATATTTTGAGCAGAAACATGCGTTTATTTTACACATATATAAATTTCTTATGTTATTTATATTCACTTTTTATTAGTAAGTTCATTGTACTTACCACATTTTTTCACTAAGCCCCGAGTTGACTGAGAGACAATGCTAAATAGAATTAAGTCCGCCCATTGTCCTTCTTTTATTAAGGTGCTTACAATAAAGATTAAATAAATTAAAAAAGTAATATTGGCCCACAACTCAGCCACCCCGACAGTTCACCGGTTTGCCTCTAAAAGGTAATTTTTAGTGCAGGATGCGCAGGAGAAGGCAGTGAAGCAAGTGGACCATAAATTAGACATCTCCACAAGGGCACCTGTCACTGTCAGATTAACCCCAACATTTGCGCAGTTCTTCACACCGTCCCACCCCTACACGTTACTTATGTAAAAATCTTCAAGTAGGCCAGGGTAGAATCCGTATCCTAGTTGCAACGTTTCATAATGTAAAGGCAAAGACCTTTAATCTAGGCATCCTTTTCGTGGAAACATTTTGATAATGAATCAACGAGTTCCATTAAGTAAATCGAAGTTTAATTTATTTTTAATTTCAACTCTGTTTATATCAACTTAAACATTTTATATCTTTATGCTTTCATTATAACATTGTTTTCCTTTTAGTACGTTATTTGTAACGCCATACTGTAAAATTATAATTTTAAAGGATGATGTTAGAGTATAAATCACTATTCTGTCACAACTGTAAGTGACATGGATTAAAAATTTTGTATTGATAGTTAGGGTAGTTCTATAAAGCCAAATCAAAGTTCATGTTGTCATTGTGTTTTAATGTTTTATCATTGTTTTGTTCCTGTTACTTAGTTATTTATATTCTTTTATATTTTTTTATATTGTTACCATTTGTATATTATAAAATATTTTAATGCTCAACTGGTACATGGAGAAGTACATATTTATATTAGTATTTATTTCTCGCGATTCCTTATTATATAAGGTAAATAGTTTTATACATTTTATAATAAAATTTATATATTTACTATTTTTATATTATTGTTTTGTCTGGCAGTTGTAAATTTACCGAATCTGATAGCTTTTAATCAACTCAGTGTAGCAATGTCTATTCTGATAAATCACTTTCTAACATCCTAAATATCGAGTTTTACATTAAAGTTTGTCGAAACAAACTTTAATTTAGTTCGCATAAACGCCCAAAGTATCCCGGCCTAGTTTTATAATGCACTGACAACTTACTTTCCACTCAAAGCAAATTCACGCGATTTTATTTCTGAATCATGTCTTATACGAAATGATCGTACTTGGTGCGGTGGTCGTGGTGTTAGTATATACCTTTAATAATTATTATTGGGCAAAAAAGCTACAGCCAATACCAGTATAATTGCAAACTAACCGATAATAATTGGAAATAATATGAAAAGATCTGGAATTATTGCAATAAGATGTGTAGGGCTGCATTAAAATAAAGATCTAGCAAAAGTCTGCCATTTTTTTAAGTCAATGGAAACTGAAAAATTGATTTATGAAGCATTCTCAGATTACTTGGATTTACTTACAAATCATGGACTCATTACAGGTCATATTTCCCACTCATGCTTTCACCTGTCTTGACCATGTTAATCCAAAATCGAGATAAACACGCAAAATTATAGTACTAGAGACAAGCATTACAGACCATTTCGCAACCCTACTTTTTCTTTCTAATGATAAAACTTTCCCTCGTAATCGTACCACTGTTACGAAAACAGATGAAAATAAATTATTTGATGCTATTAATAATATAAATTTCAACTCAGTTTACCAAACCATGGACACAAAGGAAGCATTTGAATGTTTTATAGAACCAATTGTATATGCCCATTCTCTCTACACTAAATCCTACTTTGTATCTCGTAAAATACAGCCACTTATAGCTTGGTTCACTCCAGGTTTGATAAAGTGCATGAGGCACAGAGACACCTTATATAAAAAAGCAAAAAAAAAATGCCCAGGAAAAGAAATTATAAAGGTCTCCTACAAACGATATTGTAACTTTTGTACAAATCTATTAGGTAAATCCAAAAGAGATTACGAAAAAGTGGAATTCCAGAAGGCCGGTAAGGATACAAAAAAAAATGGAATGTTATAAATACTGTTACGAACAAAATTCATGTCACATAATCCTCAACTGATCTCCTTAATCCGTGTAATGAGAACCAAACCTCCATCAACGAAATTAATACTTATTTCGCGAATGTTGGACGACGCTTTGCTGAGAAAATATGTACATCCTAATCCTATATCATATTCTTGCCCCGAAGTTCAATTAAAATCTTCTGTCCTCTTGGAAACCGATAATGCGAAAGTGAAGCGTTTAATTACTTTGCTAAATAACAGCTGTACAGTTGGATGGGATGGCAACTCTAACGCTGTTCTTAAAAAGTAAAGAGATATTGTTGTCCTTCCTACTACATATATTTTTAATTTATGTCTTGCTTCCGGTACTTTTTCTAACCATTTCAAAAAGGCCGTTGTCCGCCCCATCTTCGAGTTAGGAGAAATAAGCCTTATAGAGAATTATAGACCCAACTCTATCCTTCCTGCTTTGTCAAAAATTCCTGAAAATATTATTCATTTATTCCTAAGAGAACCACAAGATTCTATCAGTATATCAGTTTGGTTTCCGAAAAGGTCTCTCAACAGCAAATACTGTTCACAACTTAGTGGAACATATTGTTAAAAACTTGAACAAGGGTCAAAAATGTATGGGTATTTTCCTGGATCTAGTAAAAGCTTTTGATACAGTATCAATACCGATCTTATTATCCAAACTTGAAATGTTATGTATAAGGGGAACTCAACTGTTACTTTTTCAAAGCTACCTCACAAACAGAACTCAAAGAGTAAAAAAAGATAGTCATACTAGCTCAGAATTGCCAATCTCTTACGCTGTACCATAAGGAAGCGTCTTGGGTCCTACTCTTTTTCTTGTATATATCAATGATCTGTGTAACTTCAAGCTTCAAAATGGCTTGATTTTTTCCTGCGCTGATAATACCGTAATAGTATTTAGCTCAAACATTTGGGAAAAGACTTATAAATTTGCTCACATTGGCTTTTATGCTGTTAATATTTGGTTTCACAACAATGTACTAACCCTAAACACTAAAATAACTAAAGTTCTTAACTTTTTTGTACGTAGATCAAAAACTAATTTAGATGACATCCATAAAATAGTGGCCATAAACAACACTTTACCTTATAATAAAGGCAGGGTTTAAAAAAATACTTGTACTAGAGGTCTCTCAATAGTTGAGGGACCTCTAGTACAAGTATTTTTTTTAATTGGCTTTCCTTTTCTAATTAAGAAAATGTTACACTCGTCAATTCTCGTAATCAATAAAAAATTTTAAAACGTAAAATATGTTCATGTGATATACTGTGATGAGTATTATTGCATAGTGAAATGAAAAATTTGTTTAATAATTGAATGTATTTCTCATCATTCGAGGGGTTACAGCCGCGAGTGGGCCTTAGCCTGGAACTGTAAATCTCTTCAGTCCATTCAATTAAGCACATTCTTTCTCCAATTCTTCACTCCTATGGTGTTTGGTCTTGCTCGACGCCATTCAACCATTTGAGCTAAGGCCTGCCTCTACTGCGACGTCTTCTCAGCTGCCCTTTCAACATACGCTTGGGAATTCTGGCCTCGTCCATTTTTTTCACGTAGCTAGCCCATCACAGGTGTTCGATCTTTACGATCTTTAAAACATTTGGCTACTTGTACATTTGGTATAGCTTGTGGTTTTAACGCGTCCGCCGTCTTTCATTTTCCATCACAGCTCCGAAAATGCGCCTAAGTATTCGAACACCAACAAGGAATTTTTGTCCTTTTTACTCAGAACCCAGCATTCGGAACCATAGGTGAGTATGGGTCTTACTAAAGTTTTATAAAGTAGGATTTTAATTTTCCTGCAGATTAGTTTTGGAGGAAAATATCTCAATGAACAAAAATTGCATTTATTATCCGCTAGTATCCTCTTGTTTATTTCTGAAAATATGTCCTTCTTGTCCGTTACTATAGACACAAGATACACGAATTCATTGACTCTGAGGAAGGTGTTATTTCCCATATTAATTCCATGTGTTTGCTCTTCGTGTTTCTTTAAAGTTTCAGGTACTTAGTTTTCGCCATGTTTACTCGAAGGTCGGCTCGTGATGCTGATTCTTACAGCGCAAGTTACGTACTCTCCATAGCAGGCAGATTTCTTCCTATCACGTTAAGGCCATCCGCATACCGCAGAATTTGGATAAATTTGTGATATGTATTACCCCTTATTTCTATTTTTGAGTCGCGGATGCACTTGTCAAGAACGATGTTAAAGAGTAGACACGGGAGTGCATCATCCCGCTTGAGGCCTTCCTGGTATGAGTAATTCCTGTGCACATTGTCATACACAGCCTTGAAGTCGACAAAAAGGTGATGTGTGATCAAAATTGAACGAATATGTCTTTTCAAGTAGAGAGAAAATTTGGCCTTCCTAAGAGAGAAAATTTGGTCTTCTGTTGATCTATTTGTCTGAAACCTGCATTCAAACTCCCCCACACTTGACTCGACGTAAGGCTCTTATTAAAAAGCAGATTAGCGAACACTTTATACCCATTGATGTTTATATCGTTGTTTATATCGCCTTTTTATGTAGGGGGCAAATAACACCGGTGTTCCAATTATCAGGCATCTTTTCGGTATTCCATATCTGAAGAATTAAGTTGTAAAATTCCCTTCCAAAACTAGTTCCAGCATATTTCATCAGCTCCCACTCAATGCCATCCAATCCCATTAATTTATTGTGTTTAGTTTGCTGGATAGATATTTATTTTCATATAATATCTTAAAGTAGGGGATGTGCTTGTGTCCAATCGTTGTGTATTAGATTGGATGTCTGGCACTGTTGTTATGTAAGAATCCGCTTAGACTGTGCTATTAAGGAGTTCGTTGAAGTACTCTGCCCGTCTTTTGATTACGGCAGTCTTATCATTAAATAATACGCCTTGTCTATTTCTACATGTTGTGGTTTAAGGAATAAACTCTTCGCTGCCCCTATTAACACGGCTGTAGAAGTTTCTTGTCTCTTCTCTAGTGTATCTTGATTGAATGTATTTCTAATGCATATAATAAAAATAATATTAGCTTGCTGCTCTTCTTTTCTATTAACATTTTAATTGTGGGTAATTTCACTCTCCTACGAGTACTCAACTCTTGTAAAATATTTAAAGTCTTTGTTCAACATTTTATTTTATGATTATGATGTTAAATCTTTATAAAAAAGTCACTAAAGCCTTATGTGTAATATACAAAATTTTATTCAAGTTGGTTAAAATTTTTTTAAAGATTTTTAGGTAGAGCGTAACATCTTTTCACAGCTTTTACTGCACTTTAACGACCACTCTCGTCCGGAGAAGTACCATCGCCCTTTATAAAGTTGGCATGAAATAAATTATGCATTACTTTTGGGGATGCCGGATCGCCATGTCTACCGCACTCTTTTCACACTCCTTTTCCTTCCAAAACCTAATTCCGACCCATCCTTTCCAATTAACCTAATCTATCCGATTTCCAAGGTGAACGAAGAACTCGTAACTCTCCGGATGTTGCGCGTGTTTATGGGCGACGAAATCGCTTCACATCAGGCGTACCATCTATTCGTTTGTCTTCCCTTTTATAAAAACTTTATAACTACGAAAACATTCTGAAAAAATTCCCTTATTATTTTTTTATTAACAAATATGATAATTTATATAATTGGTTAAAAGCCATCAGATAACTATCTGAATAATGTTTAGTATTATGATAAAATTTCAGTTATAAAGCTTACCGTTGTGTAACCGCAGTGATAACATAACTTAAGAAATGCGTATAACCACAAAGATTCTTTAAATAATTCCTTTTCATGAGCGACGGCTAGTTAGGCTTTCGTCGCGGGCGGTCCACCGTCGTCGCCATCTCCCGTTTTAGGGACAGCGTCGAGTAGGTTATCGGCCAGGGGGAGAGCAGTGTTGGTTGTGTCGCTGAATATCGCGAACGCCGTCAACACGATCCGTTGGACGACAGTAGCGGAGGTGTTGAAGTACTATCGCTTCCCGGAGTACCTCAGGCGCGTCCTTGCGGACTACTTCCGCCCCAGGAGCAGATGGTCCTCAGGGATATAACGTGCGGTGTTCCACAAGAGCCGGTACTCGGACCGCTCGATTGGGTCCTGCGCGGTGCCAACCTCTGGAGTGTCGGCGTGCTGTGCTACGACGACGACACCCTGGTTACCGCGCGGGGACCTACGTTCATGGATGTGGGCGAGCTCGCGGCCAGCAGTTGCGAGCACGAGCTTTAAATAGTTCTGGTGTGTAAGTATTTCTATTTATATACTACGGGCTTGAAATAGGTCTGATGTATCAGATTTTCTATATATACCAGGGGCTTGAAAAAGTTCTCACGTATAAGTTCTTATAGATAATTTATGTTAACTCAATAAAAGGGCCTACTTTTATTTTACATTTTTTCTTTAATTTAAAAAAAATATTTCAATTATTTTAAAATGTCAATAATTTGAAGACTTTTTATAATAATCTTACATTAAAATTTTGGACACAACGGATGGCTTAATGGTAATAAAATAGTTTATTAATAAATTAAGAGTGTACTTGATGGGAACGATAGGAAGCTATGTGTGTTGTCATACTATTATTAGAGTTATTTTACGAATGAAACACATTCGTAGGTACATTTAAAGTAACAATATCACATCATTTACTTAAAAATGCAGCGAATTAATCTCCTTATCTTATAGTGTTTGACACACTGCGTAAATCGCAAAAATCAATTTCGGCCAATAAATTTATTATTCTTGTATCCCTATTTTTGTTGAACAGTTAACATAAAAAAAATCTTTTAATTGTTTCACTTTCTTGTAATAGATTTTAACAAACAAAGCACTGTTTATTTTAACCATTGCTTTTTATTATCCTCAATCAAAGTATAATAATGACTCTAATTGAGTACTTGCGGTCCCCCTCCAGATATTGTATGAAAAAAAAAACCTAGCGTTGCATAACATAAAAACAATAATCAGTGTTTATTTCGTACAGAATTAAATTACAATTGAATATTTAATATATTGGAATTGATATAAATGATTTGAAGTTAGTTAGTAACATAATATTTATATAGCAAGTAGTTTTCGTTATACATAAGCTAAATTTTAATAGTAAATAAAATCAATATTGAACATAAATTATTAGTCACGCTCGTCATCCACGGAATGTCATTCTAACTCAAAGTGGTCAAAGGGTTGCGTACAGATAACGGACCCTTGTCTTTGTTCCGTCAGGACCATAATGAAAATAGATTGAATTCAAACTTATTGTTTACTGAATTTTGCTGGGCTTATATAAAGTAATGTAATTGAAAGTTAATCTATGAAACCACTGCAATATAAGTATAACGACGCTTAATTTTGTTATAT
>JAOCPS010728534.1:0-10474 GCA_025505425.1 Graphium colonna | reverse complement strand
TACTGAGTCATCCGCTTTATAGCCCTGACCTTCGAACCTTGCGATTTTTATTTAATCCGAAAAATAAAAGAAAAACTCAAGGTGTGTTGTGTGTGCTGTGGCGTTTCAGAAAGCCGTAGAAGAGATCCCTAAGGACGAGTGGGCGATGTATTGACGTGAATGGACATTATTTTGAAAAGATAAAATAAAGGTAAAAACTTGCTAATTTAATCAGTTTTTGATTTTCTAACGACTTTCAGTTTGAACATCGAATATTTGGAAATACTCTAGAAGTCGATTGATTTTTCGGAAATGTTTTTTGTGCATTTGTGGTTGAATGCCGACAGATTCGCACAGGTGTTAACTACTCAGTATTGAGGTGGCAGCGATGATTTCCGGTAGTTTGTGCATCTGAGCTTTTATTAACCCTCACAATTCCTTTAAATACTAATAATGATTTGACTTAACTTCTTCTTATTCTTCGTAGTCACACTTTTGGCAGACTGGTCATGGTCGTCAGTTGAGGCATTGTGGCAAGTTTTACCATTTCTCTCGTACTGTAGCTCTTCTCGTACTTTTATGGAGTGGACCATTAAGTGCAGTTTTAATTTTGTTGGTTCAGCGAATTGGTATCCTACCGCGCGGTCTTGAGTCTTCTATTTACTAGCCGCTTCACAGATTTGTGATATGCCCGAAGAAAATGAGAATGCGACATTGGGCGACAGAAGACAGACACTGCCAAGTTCACGAATGATCGAAATTTTGGTTTGGAACTGTGTCCAGCTTATGCCAAGCATTTTCTCCATCATTTTGTAAAGCGTCTATCTTCTTCTCATTTTCCCTTAAAGCCCACGTTTTCGTGCCGTAGGACAATGTAGGAAACACTAATGCCTCTACAAGTTTCATTTTAGTGGCCTTCATGATATTTTTTTATTAATGATTTTTGGGAAAGCAATTACGATTCGCCTTCATATGATGAAAGAGGGTTATGATTGTAGCAAATATATTTATATTTACACGCATATCTTTGAAGCATCTGATAATAATCTAGCATATAAATATCGTTATCCTCATCTAGATTGGTAACTAGGTAATAGATAAGTAACACCACAATAAGTTCAATGAGCTCTCTCTAGAGATTATTCAATTCATTATGTAAAATCTGCGTATTTGTGTTGCATTTTACGCATACTGGACTGATTTAGGAACAGGAAGATGTCTTAGTTTATTGGATATATAACATGTAATTAATGTATCATAAGTTTAGGATAAAAACTGGGTCTTAAGCCACACAAAATAAAAAATAAAACGGAACGGACAAGAAGATAATTCATCAAACTTTGAAATTTTATGTATTTGAAAAAAATTCCCTAGTGTACAGTGGCGCCACTAATGTCAGAAATAAAAATGATTTAATGTATGGACATTATTCTCCTTGTTCTATGTTCCATGGGCATGATTTATAAAGTGAATATTGAATCGATGTTTTGGTAAAATTTTCTAAAAGTAGCTATGTCCTTTCTACACTCAATTTGTTTATATTCGCATAAGCCGTAGGCTGTATCGTATAACATGTCGATATATGTTGGTTTTAAAGATAAAAATAGAATTATATGTATGGTCAATGCCGAATCTGTCATATTTAGTGCATTAATATGTTTTTGTTTACTGAACTAAATAAATACAATGATGAATTCGGGTATCATTCGATGTCATCATTCGGTAATTTCGGTCAAAAACCTTAATCCGATTTCACTAGAATTTTTGTTTATTTTAGTATTTAGTTCTTCCCCTTTATCTTTATGGTCGCATTAAAATTTTATTGGCATAGATTGAACTATTTATAAAATTGGTGTAAAAGGATTTACCTTAAAGCCAACGTATCTGATACATGTAAAATATCTTATTATAAAATATAACTCTTCAACCGGAACTTATTAAAAACCAGGAAGTGCCACATTAAAATATGTCCCATTTCTTTTTAAATTCTTGACAGTTTCATCTATTTATCGGCCTATTTAAATTAGTACTTATTTTTTAATAAAATATGCTTTTGAAATGAAAAATTTTATTGGAGTTTTGTTAGTCTTCAATTTCCCTACGCTACAAACAGCGCTCGTGATCACGGGATAACGGCTGATAATAAAAAAAATATTATATTATCTATCGCGCAATTTTTTAAGTGTCGAGTTATTTGAAGTCCCGTTTTACAGCGCTTGGTATTAAATAAAACTAAGCAAAGAAAAAATACCTTAAATATATAAATAGAACAACACCATAAGATTTAAAAAAAAGTGATTTCTTTCACTTAATAGCTAATTCTTTGACAGTAAGCTTAACTTAACACTAACTAGCAAGATATTCGTTCAAAACCTGTTTTATTAGGCAACCTTTAAATTTAAAAGAATTATTTGGATTTTTACTAGAATATGTACAAAAAACAGATTTTTATCTAGTAGAAAATCATACTCTATGATAAGTTACTGATAAGTTAACACAAAAGAGAGACCGACTAAAAAAATAATTAATTGCAGTTGGCTTTTTAACGTTTGTTTAACTTTAACATCATCAAAAGTTTTATGATTCGGTTCGAACTAAAACATCTGTCCTTAATAAATTTATTGACTCTAGCAAAAAACTTGTCAAAAAAATTACAAATCTGATAATCAGCGCAGCGATCAAAGAAATTGCAATAAAAAATGATTTTTATATCTTTACGATCTCGTGTAATAAACGAAAATAGCATTAAAAGTTTACAATAAAATAGAGCACTATTAATTAAAATATCTACTAACAATTGTTATGACAAGATTAGGCCAATTTGCGTTATCTGTAACCGAAGATTAAAGGCCGTTTCACCGACTGTTAGAAAAAAAATTGGTTGTCTATGAAATCAGTTTTCGCACGAAAATTTTACGTAATAACGTCAAAGACGAACACTTAGGCCGATCGTGCCTCTCTGTCGCTCCGCGCTCTCACATGCACACTCGGTGTAACGTGACAATGAGTCATGCTTTTTTAAATTTATTAAGGAAAACCTTCTTTAAGAGATAAACGTAAATTTTATCAACGTTTGAAAATGGAACCCATAAAAATTGGCGCCAAAAACACACGTTTATTTGGTTGTTGTTTTAAATCTATGGTTCTGTTAGTAAAAACTTTAATTGAAATCAAATTATTTTTATAAACATGTAAATGTTTAACACTAACTAAATTGATAGACTACTATATAATAATATCGCCATATGTTTTTTTTTTATAATATTTAGGTACATGTTCATGTTTATTGAACCTTACGCAACTAAAATTAATACAAAATTAGTAATAAATAGAATAAATTTTAATTAAATAATTCAATAAGAATTTTAAAAAATGCCTGCGAATCATAATTTCTAAAATAAACTTTTATTGTCAATGATACCAAATAGAATACCTTCGAAAAATCGCGAAGTTTCTACTAAGAAACTACTAACCAGAGAGATTTTGATAAGAGGACTGTAATCTCAATTTCATGATAACCGTTACGTCTGTCCATCTCTCTTCTACTCCATGTCACAGAAAGTAGCTGATTCTAAAGACTGACCTTAAAATATAAGCATTTAAATATTGCACTTGAATATATTTATTTTAATTAAAAAAAAATACTGCAGGCACTACTAAAAATTGCACTGGTAGAAAATCACAAATCTAATGGGCATGGCAATAGAGATATTTAACAATATATGTATATGTATACTAGGCCATAACCATCGGAGACAAACTTTCTTTCAGTTAACAAAATCCATAAGTTTTGGTCGAAAATAATTTTGTTTTTACTTTTATGTCAGAGTTGCCATATTGATGTAAATGTTACACAATATTTTTTGTGTTATTGTAAATGTAGATATAGATTTGTATTTTTTACATCAAACGTAAAGTAAATAACTCTTTTTAATTTAAATTTAAGTTGCCGTGTTAGATACTGTGATGGTAAAATGTACTGTATCAGTAGTTTTGGAATAAACTGAAACGAGCTTGCCGTGTACTCTATAGTTCAGCCCAAGCCGAGGCCAATTTAGTCGACGTTAAAATCAGCCAAAACTATGCCATGGATTTTTACTTATATCGGTGGAGCTCACTGTGTTTTAATTATGGAAATTCTGAAGAATATCTGTTATCAGTTCACGGATGTCAAAACACATCTCTGTATTTACGCCAAACACAAGAAGATATGGATAATTCTAGAATAATGTACAGATTGACGAGGTTAGACCGTAATGTCTGAAAAAAATAACTATAATTCCAAACAAATACAATAAAATCGTTACAACCAAAAAAAATCATAGTCTTCGGATTCCTGCCGAACTTCACTCGTGTCACAACAAAGCACGTGAATTAATTTCCAACAACGATAATCTATAGGTAATTAGTCTAAAGATATAATGAAACCGAAATTATTGGAATAAAACAAAACCTTGTACAAACATGGGGCTTAATACTAAGATAATCAGGTATTTTTTGTTAATCCTTCACGATATACGTAATATGGTCATAAAACAGTAATTAGTATATCTAATATTAACACGACATAATTCTTTATGTCTAAAACCGTTGGAAATTTAGACTACAGAAATATCAAGATAAACTCAAAATTAAAAAAAAGAAAGCAATGAAAATGTACCCCAAAATTAATTCTATTTATTATTACAAATATTCTGACGTCACAAAAATGCTGCCACAACGTGTATTGTTTTTCGCTATTCACATATAATTTAATAGCCATATTGCCCTAAATACAAACATTTTATATATTATCCAGTTACAGTTATATATAAAAAAATTGTATATTTTAAGAAAAAAACTGCCAAAACATCTTAATTAATCTTGCGTCATAAAGGGACGGCATTGTCCACAACGCAGTTTATTTTAGAATCTGTATTTAATTGACTGAAAATATTAACCAATTTTGGCGGGAACGTTTCTGGCCTGTAAAGTTAAAAAAGTAAAAAAAAATAAATAAAAAAAACTTACCTAATCACATAATTCTCTTTTTTCACAAAAATAAACAGTAGCGTCTGTCGCTTGCTAGTTTCAGGAATGAAATGTAATTATCTCGACTTAATATTAATATGTGATAGTAAATGGTAAAATGATATCATGCTTATATGTAATATAAACGATGTAACACTGATTATTGCATTTGATATGGACTCTAAGTGCTAATTACACGTGTTTAAGGACTTGGAAGAAAAAAATCATTCTTTTGAGAGCTTCAAAATTTTTAGTTTTATTTTATATCTTTATTTACCTATATGTAGGAGTATCAATGGCATAGGTTCATTTTACACGATTTCTACACCAAATTCACAGATTTCATGCTCTTTCTTTGGTTGAACGGTTTCTTATTGAGTTATAAAAAATATTATTTCATTTCACAAATTATTTTTGTATATGAAAAATTAAATTGTCATGGTTTAACGTACGCACACTATAGTAGTACTATATTTTTAGTGTTTAAGGCGAGGTTCTCCAAGCGCACAATGCTTATGCCGCCAATCCGTGTGCGAAAGAAAGAACCGTACTCAAACGCACCGGAATGAAAAGGACAGCGATCACGACGCCGCGGTGCGGTCGGACCGTAACGGGAGCCGATTTTGCCGTAAAGTCGTTGATTTTGAGAAAAAAACAATCGTGTTATATAATGTTGACAATATTATGAACGACATCGCTCACACCATCACAGACGTTTATTTTAGTTTGATTTTCTATTCGTTAAATTTCGTACAACTTAAATAATATTGGTTTTAAGATGATGAATAGAGGTATGTTTGGCATTTTTTTTATCGGATAAAGTTTATCCAATTGTGTAACGGACTTCCGACGGGGGTTAGAAAAGATCTCAAATACAAGTGCTTATTTTTTACATTTGTATTACAAAATAAAACCGTTTACAAAATCATATTTCTGGGAGAATCCCGCCTTAAAGTCCAAAATACGGAAAATACGCAAAAACATTAAACACTAGTGCACGCAATTGGCATTTGAATCAATTCTTCCAATTTGCTACACTGACAAATTTAGGGCCAAAAAAATTAATTAATAGAATTGAAAAACTACATTTTCTGTCTGAATCTAATGTATATTTATTGTGATTTCTTTGTTATATATTTCTTTTTTTTTACAATTCCCACTATTTGCAATTGAACCACACATTTTCACACATCACATTTTGCTAAACTTATCTTCTGCTATGACTTTGTGCATAGCGGTGGTAAATCCACGAACAAGCACGACCGTAGAAGTGTAGCAAGAGCTGTGATAGATTGGTTTGCTTTAACACTTTAAAATTCATCCTATTGTGCATTTAGGCCAAACGAACTTAGAACTAGAGCTAGAATAAGAGCATTCTTTCTTGATCTCTTAGTCTAAGTGAAAGCCCGTGCTAACACTCAAGGGCCTGCAAGATCTAGAGCTAGAGATAACAAGAGCATTCATAAAGACATTTAGATCAGCCGAACGAATCTGGCAGAACTATTATAAATTCAAATGCTCCATTAATTATTTTATCTCAAACACTCAAAAAGAAAAGAAGGAAAATTTCAGTATATTTGCTATTTCATCCCAAGGATCTTGTTTCCGAGTTGTATTTTTTCAATTTTCAGTATATACATCCCACACACATTTATGATTTTAATATGCTCCTATAATTAACACACATTTCTCTCAAGACCATTCCATATCGCTAGAACACTGGAACGCTTTGAAGAGACCGCTACGGGGAGCGAGCAAATCGGAACACGCAAGAACGCTCCATGGAACTATTGATGAGCTCGAGCGCCGTTTACACTAAGCGAGCGAGCATTCCTAGAATATTTAATAGAATTTTTGCGAACGCAGACAGAACAGCAAATGAAAGCTCTACATCATTATAAACTAAAATAATTTGATAGAGTGGGTATAGAATGAGCATTCGCTCGTTTGACCTAAATGTTCCTCACCTCTGTTGTCCATCTGTCTGTCAGTGAACATCTCATGACCCGTAATAGATACACAGTAAAAATTTTCAGAGTATATTTCTGCTGCCTTTGTAACAACAAATATTATTATAGGTCCCTACTAAATAAAATCGAATAAACTGTACAGGACTTCCTTGTATGTGAATCCGATTCGCTCTTGGCAGGTTTTTACATTACTTTTCCAATCCATGTATTCTTCCCTCGTAGATAACAATGAGGCCGGCAACTTTTATTTTCTCGATGACTACAGACTATATATGTAGACAGACTAACCGACTCTCTTACTGACTTCAAGATGGTGATACCCAACTCAAATGTTTGTTACATATCTTCAAGAATAACTCTGTTATTTATGAACTCATTTCTAAGATTTCTTTTTATATGAAAGGCTTTTACTTTCGGTTTGGTCGCAAACAAAATAGAAACGATTTTCAGAAAAATTATTTCTCATTTTCTAAACAAAAATTTTGTGTTCAAATAAAAAAAATAATGTCTGGCTAGGATAGAATAACAGTGATGGTACGCTTTGAGTGTTACTACGCTGAGTCCTTCACCTTTTTGTCTACGATTGTATTTGCTGCGTATGTTTATTCTTAATACTTTTATGTATGTTTTTCTAGACAAATAAAGAATATTATTATTATTATTTTGTAGGAGATAAATAGATTTTTTCTCGTGTGGCTGGGACTTATTAACATAAATAATAAACTCATTTTAAAAAACATATACTATTATATAATACATACATATAATAATTATTATTATTATTAGTATTATCGAAAATTTTGTTATATATGATTTAAGATAATTAGTTCGGCTAAATAATAAAATAGAATAGAATATTCTTCATGTGCGAAAATAAGGTACAATAAAATGGTAGTTTGAATTAAATTATGCTAGCATTTATACTGCCCGTTCGATGATAATCAGATTGGATAAATACGTAATTTTGTATCCTGTGTTTTCAGTCCATGCCACTTACTCCCATGTTGTTTTGGTTATATCATCCATTATACATAAATAAAAGAATTTTGTATTTTATCGAGACACTGTACCAATGCGAAATTGAAATTTTCACCGATTTACCGTAATAATTTTAACCTTCATAACCATTTTATTTAATTCTATTAACACGCATTAACACGCATTTTCTCGAGCGATAGAGACAAATTTCGTTTTTATTTATTTATTATATAGGCCTGATGTTGCATAATAGCCATGGACATCTTAAAAATTGAGTAGAAGGTCAACATCAAATGGCGCTGGTAACTTTCCGGTAATCTTCCAAAACAATTACATCTTATTTGGGAATTTGTTGAAATTGGACGGTGAGTCTGATAAAAAAAAGATTTCTTAAAGATTCTTTGAAGGCCAGGTTATATATAAAGTGCTCGCTATTTTAGAAAACGAAAATGATATTTACATCAGACGCGTTTCCCCATAGTAAAATGCCATAGGACATTATACTATGAAAGTAGTAGAATATAATAGAAATAAAAATGCCTATATTTACTTCCGGTACCTGTCTAGTAACTTAAAAGGCATACATAGTAGGCATGCCTTTTAAGTTCTGCCGTTTAAATATTTCCCGTTAATTTTGAATTTAGAATTGCTCTGTTTTCAAAGTTGTTTGAATTTAGAATAGCAGAACATCTGAAAGAATTATGATTGATGCAACTATTTAGCCACAGCGTTGTTTTGAATCTGTGAGGTAGCGCACAAAAATTATTCTCTCGAAGTAAAACGTTCGTGCTATAATTTTTTTACAGCTTTCGGAGAGGCCTAACTCGGATTCAACGTCTCGAGGAGGTAAAATCTGTATTTTATGATAAAGCGCCGTAACTGCGGACTGTCAAACGCTGGTATTTAGAATTCCAGCGTAGAAATACTGAAGTGAAGGACGACCAAAATCCGCCTTTACTGAAGAAAACATCGTTGCTGTGAGACAACTGATACTCGAAGATCGTCACCTGACATATTGGGAGATAGCAGCGTTAATGGCATCTCAGGGATAATCATTCAAAAGATCTTGCATAAGGAGCTTGGTGTGAGAAAGCTAGTTTGCCGATGGATCCCGCATTTGCTTTCCGATTATCATAAGACGGCCCGCATCAGATAGAGTAAGAAAAATCTCCAGAGGTGCAAGCGAGGAGAGTCAAAACGTCTATAACATTGTACTGACAAATCTTAGATTTATGCCTACGGCCCTGATTCCAAACAGCAATCCACAATCTGGGTTTTCCGAGATGGTCCAAAGTCGACTAACTTTGTGCGCTCTCAAAGCAATTCGAAGAAGATGGTGGCTACGTTCGTAACAAAAACGGGTCAGATTGCAATAATTGCGGTTGAAAGTCGTAACACGATTAATGCAAAGTTGTATATCGCAGTTTGTTTGCCACAAGTCATCGCCGAAGTTCGGAAATCTAACCCAAAGCGAAGCATCATTCTACACTATAAAAACTCAAGCATAAGTACCACTGGTAAAATAATTGATTATTTTAAACAGGAAAACTATGAAATTATTGACCATCTCCTATAAAGTTCTAAACTAAGCTCTAAGAATTTCTTAACATTTACTTAAATTAAGAAAACTCTTCGTGGGCAAAAGTTCCAGTCCGGTGAAGAAGCAGTCGACGCTTTTAAGTCGGCCATTTTGGACATACCGATTTTGGAGTGGAATATGTGTTCGAATGACTGGTTCGAGTGAATGAAAAAGTGCATAAAAGTCCAAGGTAAATATTTTGAAAAACAATAAATAATACTTTAAGGTTCTAATTGTGTTATTTTTTTGTTAAACGACCAAACCTAAAAGGTATATAATACGCTCAGTCTACACGCCAGCCTGTTCATGTAAGGGCCTCATTGCAGTTTTTCTTTACTGTTATACCAAGGAATAGCGTGAATAATTTTATCTTGTGCTTTCAATTGGTTCGATAAGCACTAGATAAATTATATAGCTTCATACAGAAATTTAATTAACTGCTCTTGAGAAATATTACAAATTGATTAATCGAAAATTGTTTTTTTTTAATTCGTTCCATATTACCTATTGGTTTATTAGAGTAACCGTAACACATGCTTAAACCAAATTATTAGAAATTCCCGACTCATGTCATAAGTTTTACTGGAGTTACGAGACTAAATACCCTGAGCGACTCGATGCCCAAAATGCTACTCGAATCTCATCAGTAATAAAGCCCTCCTAACCGAATTACGGCCACAACGGCCAGTTTACTCACAGATCAACCAACTGCGTAGGAGATATTGAAATTCACAAGTGTGCGACCAAACACAGGTGCACTCTATAAAGTCTCATAGAGTGCACTTGTGTTTGCGCGCACACTTGTGATCACTTTATAAAGTCAGCATAAAGTAAAGTATGAATGACTTTTGATTGATTTTGTTTACAGATTTAAAACATAAAAAGGCCGGCAACGCTCTTGTAACTCCTCTAGTGTTGCGGGAGTCCATGGGCGGCGGTGATCACTTAACATCAGGTG
>JAOCPS010728423.1:0-10474 GCA_025505425.1 Graphium colonna | reverse complement strand
ACCCTGCACCGTATCCGCCGTGGTGGCCGGGACTTGCTCTCATGGCTCCCAAGGCCTCAGGCGCTTACTCGGGGTCGTTCGCCCATGACAGCGAGGCCACGTAGGAAGGCACACTCGTTGTTCCAGTGTGCCTTTGTGGTTGCCCCCGAGGAGGGGCTGCTTAGGCAGCCAGCATTGGCATTGGTTCCCGCGGCACTGCCTATATGCGTCGAGGTGGAACAACGTGAAGGATTTAGTCGGTGAGAATCCGACATAACCCGTCTTGCCCCCGTGAGACGGGTTTACGTTTTCTGCATTTCCCCCACGTAAAACACAAAAAAACAGAGATACGATAAAATTTACGTCACGAAAGTTTTTTGCCGGCTAGGTTTCCATATGCCCTAAGCCCCATAATTAACTTCGTTCTAAAATATATAATAAAAGTTCACTTCTTAGGCGTTTGAGGCGTTTCTAACAGGTATATAAAAAGAGTAAAATACACAGAAAATATATAACTAGTTACTATGATATTGATTTTAATCTTATATTGATTCAAATGTTGGATGAATTATTTCCTTATAAAACGGAAATGAAGATGATAAAAATCTTGTAATTGGTATCATTTCATAAAGTCTTTTATTCCTACAATAACTACAAGATATCGGTACAGTTAATACAATCATAACCCCAATATCGTAATACACATCACAAAAAACAGAACCACTTTACGAATAACAATTTTAAATGACTATAAATATCACACAGAGTGAGATCAATCAATGACATTATTTCCTTGCCTTTCGACATAATAAATCATTTAAATCACAAATGTAAGACTGGCAAAAACACTTCATAAATAGCGTACATTCAGAAATTACAATTTTATTATTGTATCGTGAACAGACATTTATAAAGAGTCAGAATTAAGGGTATTTCAAATACGGCTAGGGTTACTACAGTTATAATTTAGATTAAATATATGTAAATCTTTTGCATTGTACTGAATAAAATTGTTTTTTTTTTAAATAAACCAGGAGTAGGCTAGAACTCAGTAGAAAAGGTGCTGTATCCTAACTTGTATAGGATCGTTCTGTTTGGTGCTTAGATCATACACGGGTAGGCACTAAAAGAAATTACGGTACAAGAAGTCCACTATTCTCGGACACCTAATATCTGGGATATGCGCTAAGCTACAAAGCAAGACTGAAATTTCAGCTGTATGACATGGCCGGATTCTTTAGACCGGCTAGCCTTGCCCTTTTTGTACTAGATACAATTCTAAACTATATGAAGATTTATTTTATATAAATAATGTTGCAACTGGCGGCAAAGGGACTGGTTCTTCTCTCGTCCAAAGGTTGGAAATGCAGCCAGCGTTCTTGGCACCATGCCGTGCGGAGTAGGATTACATGATTATTGTAGTTAGGTTATCTCATCAAATGGAAAATCTAAACAATATCCAAATAAAATAAAAAATATTTAAATAAACCATTAAGTTTATTCTTTCGTATATTGTAAAATCTTGGAACAAACCAAAGCTCATATAATTTTCATATATTCCACAAGTCCACAACACACATATTCCCACTAAGTATATTATTTGTCGTTCAACGCTGTCAATACTTAAAGTGCTGATGTATTGAAATTAAAGTATAATGCGCTGTTTCCATTCTTGGGACCATGCGATGACGTGCGAATAAGTTGCATTAGATTGTTCTTTCCTGTTCTAAAAATGTTTGGTGTTCTTAACATGAATTTAAGTAGCTTACTAAGGCACAATGAAATTGACAGAAAATGATGTAATTTAGGCTGAGTTTTTCAATAAAACCTTGCTTGTTACATGCGTGCTGGCCACTTACAACCACGATGCTATTCACAATTGAAAAAAAAAACTTTTTTAATATATAGTATATTAAAATTGTCAAGTTAAAAAACAACATGGAATCCACATGTGAAAATTTTCGTGGCATAATTTTTCATTGCTTTCGCCGAGAATTATTCCAAGATAAACATCTTAACCAGCTTCTTCCTATATATGATGTTAAAGCACATAGTCAGTCGACAATATATTGCAGGAATGCGGAGTTTCCATGGGGTCCCAGTCTGTCAGTAACGTACCTTACACAGGTCGACCAAAAATAGCGGTAACACCTGAAAACGTTGTGCCTGTACAAAAAAAAAAAAAAGATAACAGACATGTGACATATGAGCAGATCCGGGCAGCTATTGGCATCAGAATGACTACAATCTAAATTACTCTGCATAGCAAATTGAGTGTCAGAAAACTATTTTCCCGGCGGGTACCCCATAATTTGTCAGAATAGCAAAAGATAATTCGTGTTGTTTGGTGCTGAGATCCGCACCAATTAACACGAGCCATCTCTGAAACGCTTCAACGGGGAAAAATCAAAAACTGTATATAACATCGTCTCCGGTAATTAATCGTAGATTTAGCCATATGAACCTGAAAAAGTATCAGTCTGCAGTTCGAGTCCTCAGAGGCGAGGTCAAGCCAATGAAACTCGTGTGTTCTCATAGCGTGTCTAAAAAAAATAGCAATTTGTTTAAAAAAGAGCATGTGGAAACCATTCCTTTACAAGAACGAAGAACGGTTACCGCTGACACGTCGCATCATATAACATCTATAAGCAGCAATACAAGCTTGCACACTACCCGTAAAACGAAATATTTTTTGTACCAGAAAAACATCGAGTTGATGAACCATCCTCCGTACAGCCATGAGCTGTGGTCAGCGGTTTGACGCCACAGAAACGGCCGTGGAAACCTACAAATCTGCCATTTTGGCATCACCTACTTCCAATTGGAATTACTGCTTCAGTGAATGGTTCAAAAGAATGCAAAAATGCATTGATTGCACAGGGCCATACTTAAAAGAACAAATCATAATTTATACATAACCTGCAGTTAGTTTTTTTACTCCCGATCATTTCAATGCAACCCCACGTACAACATTAATCTGTAATCTGAATCTTAAACTGTAATCATACGTTATATACTTCGACATACGAATACACAGCTGTCCCTTTAATTGGCGGCTACCGGTACAAATTCGGGTTTAATTTGTCGACGGCCGCATTGACGGGACCTTTTCCAAGCGAGAACTTCACGAAACTTAAGCAAGATCATTTATCGTCCATTGTATCACATAAAAGGCAAGATAATCCTTTATGCGGTGACGTGCGACTACCAATTGGCAACTTGGAAGGATCTACAGGGCGTATATGCATTCAGAAATATCGACTTTGCCTCATTGATACTATTGTCATTTTTGCAATGCAATTGTAAATACATATAGAAGTAATAAATTATAATCTCACGCTTATTGCAAAACTGCTAAGGTTCAAGTTTAAAGTACATCGTTAAGTTTTGTTTTATGGCATACGACCGGAATCATTGACGCCTGCGTATCGTGTTGTGAAAATCACCTGGGGCCATTCGTGTGACATTATTTATTGCTTAATATTAATATTATTTATGGATTCGAATTTACACCCTTCGCGTTATTTGTAAATGTTTTGCATCTTATTATGTCTGGTGTTTATTCTTTTTGGACATTTGATGACTCCTTTTTTGTGACAGAGGTTGTATTTGTACCTTTTATTTATATTTATTCACTACTTATTTCCTTTAATTTTAACGAGTTAATTGATGATAATCGAGTTCTGTGATTAAGGACTTAACAGAAAATCAAATTTAAAAAAAAATGGTATTTTCCGATGTAACACTCTGCGATAACCGAAAAGTAAGAAATAAGTGAAAAGTACCTTAGATATATACATTCGAATCATTATTATGTATATAATAGATTGGGAAAAAAAGTCTTTTCACATATAGTACGAATGAACTTGGAATTAAATCCCTTTGGCTATACTATTTGTATCTGGCTGGTTTTGGTATCATTAAAAGATTAAATTTTGTAGAAGATAATTACAAATTCGAATTTGGAATATGTGTTATTTTCATTTATTTTTCTTACTGTCAAGACGAATGAAACTAATGAAGAAATTCGATACATTTTAAAACTTTACTACAAAAAAAGTAAAAATGCAGCGCAAGCGGCGAAAAAAAATTGCAATGTTTATGGACCTTGTGCTGTGTCTGTGTGAGTAGCACAAATTTGGATTAAGCCATTTCAATTCGGAAATTTTGATGTCAAAGATGTATGATATATATTTTATCCATATCAGTAAAATGTCAAATCATTTGTTTCAGCTAAGGCGTAGCTGAAGAACTGGGGAGTGACCACAAAATAGTAATGGCGCATTTGAAAGAAACTGAATACTCAAAAAAGCTCGGTATTTGAGTGCCTCACGAACTTACTGAAAGAAACGTATTTAACTATGTACTTATTTGTGATTCTTTATTACGACGCAATGAAATTGAATTACTTGAAGAAGCTGATAACTTGTGATAAAAAGTGGATCACGTAGAACAAGAACGTGCAAAAAATGGTCGTAATCAAAAGCTCTCTAGCAAAACCCAGGTTAACCGGCAATAAGGTGATGCTGCGTGCATGGTGAGATTGGAAGGACACCATTTATTATGAGCGATTCAAAATTTTTCTGCTAACACTGAGATTAATGCAAGAAATTGACAGAAAGCGAACGGAATTAATCAACAGAAGAGGTGCGACTTTTCATTATGATAACATTAGCCACTTGGTTTCTCTACGCTATCAATTTGACTCTTTTTTGTATTTAGTTTGAAAAATTTTACAATTTTTATTGGTTCCCTTGAAAAAAATATTCATATGGAATTAGCTGGTATGCGAATTAAGGTATCGATATACGAAAGTGTCAATTGGCGTTGAGAAAAGAAAGCCAATTACCACTTTCGCATTTAGATAATTTCACATATCGCTTTTCTGAGCTCTAGAGCAGGCGTAATTTGTTAAGGGTCGTGGAACAAGAGAGTAGATTTTAATTCTTCGACAAATAATCGAAAAGTCTAGAGAATTTGATATCCCCCTCTACATCTGCTTTGTCGACTTTCGCAAAACATTCGATACTGTAAAAAAGTATTCCTCTCCATCTGGTTCGTATCATTCGCCAACTTTACAAGGATGGAATTGCTAATGTTCGAATAGACGACGTTGACTCGAAAATTTTCCGTACACACGCTGGTGTACGACAGGGATGCATACTCTATCCACTCCTATTCAACATCTTGACGGAATGTATTATGAGAATTGTGCTGGAGAAATGGGACAAAGGCATTTCAGTGGGAGGTTAGAAAATATCTAACCTAAGGTATGCTGACGACACTACACTTCTCACACAAACGAAAGAAGATATGAAACACCTGCTGACCAGTCTAGAGACAACAAGCCTCGCCTTCGGACTTACGTTGAACAGAGACAAGACCAAGATGATGATAGTGGACCGAGCTAAACTAAACCATCCTGACATCTCTATGATTGACAACTGTGAGGTTGTCCGATCCCATATGAACCTCGGCTCCACAATCACAAACATTGGAGGATGTGAAGACGAGATTCAAAGGAGATGTGCTATCACACGATCTGCTGTCAACAAGCTTAAAAGAGTCTGGTGCAACCGTAATATCACCAAAGCCACAAAAGTCCGCCTAATGAGAAGCCTAATCTTCCTGATTTTCCTGTATGACGCAGAGACGTGGACGGTTCGCCGGTCAAAAGTGAACGACTAAGGTAATGGGCGTTAATCGCCTATTATATTGTAACGTCTTCATAAGTCCACAGAAACTTTTTGTTAATGCGAAGCTTTTGTTTAATAATTCACAAGACATAAGAATTAATAGTGGTATGTAGGTATGACGCACCATTCCAAATAATTCGTACGATTTTTAAGGAAAATAGAAAATAGCACCGAGCATATAAATAACTTAACCTTTGACAGGTTTTAATGATAATCAATTATCTAACGTTTTAAAATTTTTATTATTCAGCGTTTAGTGCTAAAAGTGGTGGCAGTGCAATTTCCGTGCAGCAATTTAGTGATTTAGTGCAGTCGTAAAATTCTGTTTGGATTGACGCGTTCAATTTTGCTAGCACAATGGTGTTGCCACTTCATTAAATGCTAATCGTTAACGACAACCTCGACTCGGGCGGGATGATATTCAGCGCCATTTTTTCTTTTATTCCGTTGGCATTCTGATTTGAATTTTTTGTATCTGGCAAAAGAACTAATAAAAATATTATTTATTATGACGTTTCGTAGATTTGGTAACATAAGTTTGGTATAGACAATTTCTTAGTATACATTATAAAACGTAAAGAAAAACAAGGTTATATGATTGTTTAAGTTTGTCTCAATATTCATCGGTGTTAATGAACAAGATATTATACAAAAAATATTTATATTTTAATATATAGTTTTAACATTGTTTGTACCACAAAAGTAATGGATAATACTTGTGATCTGATGACAGATCACAAGGATTATCCATTACATGCGTTAATCACGATAATTACCCACAGATAATATAAATTTACCACGTCTGTCCTCTAATAAATCCTGGGCAGACATCTTGTTGCAAGATGCCGACGACCGCTCTTTGTGAATAATTTATTGTCACTTGCACAAAATAATAATGTTCGGTAGGTTTTTATTAATTACATGTACCTTGTAAGTCACGCCCTCCGCTTTTGAATCGAAAGATGGTACGATGATGTTTTTTAAATATATTGCAATTGCCTTCATGTAGCGCAACGTTGCGAAGAAATAGAGTATAATTTAAGTTTCCCTATCATGCTCTCCATACATAATCTGAAAAAGAGTCGAAAAACAAAAAAAATGTGTTGAAATAAAATCATCCCTTCCACGTTTCAAGTTGCTTAGCTTTTATTTTTTAAATTTTTGTAACCCGAAGGAAGGAAAACTAGCAACACTTTTTTGACTTAAATCTCATTCCAAAACAGTCTTCTTATGTTCTTCTAAATAAATTATACTTTCTTAAAAACGTACATACAGAAGACTAGGTATTATAAAATCCAGACAAAATAAATCAAATTAAATAAACTAAACGATTACTTTCGTGGCTTATGCAGATATAGTCGAAAGTTATTTTTCAAGTCATAAATCATGAATGGAATTTCCGTGCAAATTTCCTATTACTGAAACGTTGCCTTAAGGATACAATGTACCCTGGCGTGCTTGAAGGTCATTAAATAGGTTAATGGGAAGGTGTGAAGAAATGCGAAAGCGTTGGAGGTGTTTTAGGATCAGAGCAAACAATGTATAACTTTCCTTTTCTTAGTATAATAACAAAAATATCTGATTAAAAAGATCAGTTGAATACTGATGGATTTTTTTCAATTTATTTATGTTTTTTGCTCCAATAATTGTAAATTATATATTTTTGACTAATTTATTGCAACACTATCTTAATATTTGACTCTATTTATCTAACGAAGTTGACCTATGTTCGCTGCTGCCTCACATTTCGACACATAGTCAATTATGAATGAATTAAATTTACAAACTAATCTATCATTCAAATGCAACATCGACGAATGACGTTCAATAATATTTACATTTTGTTGATGTTTTGGGTTTATCCAACTAAACTTCGCTTTTATAAAAATACACACAAAGATCAATATCGAATGGTGATTAATCTGAATGTTTTTTTTTCATTTAATTAACACTAGCAATAAAAGATTTTGATTTGCGAATAAGTCTGTATTAAGTTTTTGTTATTAAGACTCGAAAATATCAAATCGTATTCTTCATTTCCCATTTATGTCGCCAGGTTTAATTTAGTTGCCGTACATAATTTATGGTTCCCTTCAATAAAACGATTAGGCGGATTAATTGACTAAGCGCCATATTTATTTATATTTATAGTTTTACTGCTGGCTTTATAACTAAACAAACACTGGCTTTACAACCGTTTTATAAATTGGCATGTTTAAAATATTGTTATATTAAATGCAATGTTTCGGAAAGGGTGTAATCTTTAGAGTTTTTGGGATTCTGAGTCTACAAAGATCTTTCTCTCAGCACCACGTGGAGGTATCGAGTTGAAATCCGGAGAAGACAATTAAACTTAAAAAGCTGTAAAGAATAAATTCATTATATATATTTGTTCACCAGAAATCTAACCTGATGTAAGCTTCATAGAGCATATACGGCGTAAAGTAGAAAACAGGAAAGAAATTCGACATTTTTACCCATTGACTATTGATTGACTATCAACTAGGTACCGTAAGTAACCTAACAGTTTACCATGGTAAAATAACATCTAACTCACGATTTTGAGTATCCCACTTAGCTTCTTTCATTAAAATCTGCTAAACCAAAATGAAATACATAATTGATCCTGTCGTGCAAGTGTTTCCTATTTTAAAATCTTGAATATTCATAATCTTACATAAGCTTGCAAGTAACGTAGACTGTGCAAGAATATAAAACGTTGAAATATATGTCAGATATCTTAAGATAAAAGGACAGAGCAAAGTAAATTTTACGATATACGTATAGATTATAATAAGGCCAACAGAACAGGACATATTTAGTGCACAAGTTTTAGTGTATGCGCAGACATAGATACATTCTTTCTTTACGTTCGAAGACCGATGAAACTCCCAACATTATTGAAGAGAGATCAGGCCAAGAAGAGACTTTATACAAGCCCATGCAAAAAGTGATCACCTCATATTTAAAAAGCCAATCAGCAAATAACTTAACATGATCGTTGTCTCCCATGTTAATGAGATTTATGGCATCCAGCTTTTAAATCCAAGGCTTATACCACCAAGCTTCGTAAGCAGTTGGATGTGAATATACGAAGTAAACAACCAAGAGACTGTTCCATACAAAATGGATGGTATTTCGATCACTTCGCCTCAATAAACGGTCGAAGTACGCTTTTAGAATGTGGTTTTAAAGTGTCGTATTGAGATACGCGGGCAAACGATGTTTATGGAGCTCTACGTAGGTTGGCGGGCCTGGTCCCAGTGTTAGCTCGCGGAACCAATACAACGGCTGCCGAATGCTAATGTCAGGGTCACGGATCCAGTTCTAACTGGTCCCGCTTGACATTTCTACGGGCCGCTCAGCGACTGTCACTCAAAAAAGCAATGAGAGCAAATGACTCCGGTATGCGAATAAATTAGAGGGCCGCGGGCAAGGTATTAATTCAGCATACCACAGACGGAATGATATAAGTAAAAAAGTGTAATTACATAATGGAATTAAATTGTCTAGAAGATTCCAAAACACTGATAAAACTGGACTTTGTATCATAGTTAAGTAACAGTCTTTTTTATGGAAAGGAAGACAAACGAGCAGACGGTTCACCCGATGGTAAGTGATCCCGTCGTCCATATACACACGCAACATCCGGAGAGTTACGAGTGCGTTGTCAACCTGGGAAATTGGATAGAATATGTTTATTGGATAGGATGGATTTGGATTAAGGATTCGGAGGGGAAAGGAGTGGGGACAGAAGAGGGTACACGTGGCCATCCGGCATACCCAAAAGTCATGCATACTTTATTTTATGCCGGCTTTATAAAGGGCGGTGGTACTTCCCCGGACGAGCGTGGCCGTAAAAGTGCAGCAAAAGCTGTGAAAGGATGTTAGCTCTACCACCTGAAAAATTATTTAACAACATATTAAATCCTATTTTCCAATTCTTCAAATCAAATCATTAAATGTTTTAAAATATTTGAATTACAATTGATGTTGGATGCAGAATCAACATATTACATAACAAAACGCCTAGTTCTTTGGCTACTTGTACTTATGATTATTTCTCTCAAACGTCTGATGCTGAACGGCAGTGAATAATTAAATGAACAACATAAACCTTTCATGTACTTGCACAGATATGGGTACTACCTATTTACATATTATATAAGTAAGTAATCGTATTTTGAATTAGACTTTTTTGTAGGAAGGAAGGCAAACGAGCAGACCGTTTACCTAATGTTAAGCCATCCCGTTGCCCATAGACACACGTAACATCTGGAGAGTCACGACTGCGTTGTCAACCTGGGAAATTGGATAAAATAAGATGGGTCGGGATTAAGGATTTAGAGGGAAAAGGAGTGGAAAAGAGAAGGGTAGACTTTACAGTCTCCTTATCTACTGTAGATAAAAGGATAGTAGATTGTGAAATGGTTATCAAAACTTATAAATAATATTTATACGTAGGTCTGATGCTGTGGGGCAGTGAGATGGAAGAACACCCATTATTCGGGCGTGGTGTCTGCAAGTGGCCAGGCTGCGATGCCTTGGCCGACGACTATCAAGCATTCCTCAAGTAAGTCCAAACTAAATCATACAGTTTTTTAAAAAGCTTCGAAAACTATCTTGAACAGTGTCGCTGCGAATAAGTAATTTATTGGGAGTTATAAGACTTTTAAAAAATAACTTTAAGCGAAATCGCTTGTCTACCATAAGACGTCTTGAGATTTTTTTTTTTTATGGAAAGGAAGACAAACGAGCAGACGGTTCACCTGATGGTAAGTGATCCCGTCGCCCATGGA
>JAOCPS010728313.1:0-10475 GCA_025505425.1 Graphium colonna | reverse complement strand
TTATATACATGTATACTTATGTATGTATATGTATTTATTGTTTTTACAAGATTTTTTTAAATAGTTATAAAATATGACCTCAGATTCATAGTATATATATTTTTTTAAGTATGATATTTACAAGCAATTATAACTATTTATTGCATCAATTTCGATATTGTATTAAACAAACTTACGTACAAATGACGTTATTCGCCATAACGGTGTAAACAAAAGTACTCAACAAAATTCTCTTAACGCCAAAATTAAAAAAAAAATACAAAATTAAAAGTAAAAAAAGAACATACAAAATACTGTAATGGATCTGACTAACCAACTAGCTTAACCAGTAAAAATGGCATTTAATAATCACTAAGAACAAATACACGGTTACCAAAAACACTAATAAACAAAAAATTATAGCTCCCGACCGTTAATTTCACATATAGAGTAGTAGACTAACTTTTAGGTTAATTTTAGGATGGGCGGTTTGGAATGGCCGTAAATAGTTACGGGCGGGTTAAATGTATATACAATTTTTAGGTTCTAAGCTATATATCCAGCCTAGAGATGAGAGCAGTATTCCATCAATGGGGGAAAACGTTATACAATTGCATAAGGCGGAACGGCTTTTTTGAAGCACGCCAAGCTTTTTTGAAGCTAGCTTGGCTTTGCCTTCCGATTGGCCGCAGAATTGGACGTCATTTGATATGTCAACTCCAAGAATACCGATCGACGCTCTGGCTACCAGGAAAGTGTCTATAAACCGAAGAGACACGGAAAAGGGTTTCTTTTTAGCGGTGAACGCGCAAACTTGTGTCTTCTGTTGGTTAAATTTGACTACATTTCGTCAACCCCAATCCAAGATTTTGCTGCACAAAGTCTCGACCTTAGACTCAAGTTTGTTCCAGTACTCATCGACGCACTCCTGAGAAATATTTGCACGGCTGGTATACAAGGTGTCAGCAGTACTGTCAT
Organism: Graphium colonna; assembly: GCA_025505425.1. Taxonomy (NCBI): domain Eukaryota; kingdom Metazoa; phylum Arthropoda; class Insecta; order Lepidoptera; family Papilionidae; genus Graphium; species Graphium colonna. The sequence continues at coordinate 9,518 of JAOCPS010728313.1, read as the reverse complement.
CTGCATAGCCATGAATGTTACCGATGCGCAACAATTTATTAATAAGGAGAAGAAACAGTGTGGGAGATGACACGCCGATGATCTTCAAGGTACTTGAGAAGTTGGGTGTTAATGATCGACTCCGATCGAATTCGATTCGCCTTTTTTGGGATCAGGTGCACCACTCCTAAAGAGTAAGAGTGCCGAAAAAGACGCGTTAAAACCGTTGCCAAATCTAGACCACACGTTCTCAACACAATATCGAGAATTCCATCGGGTTCACTCAATTTATTGATGTCTAGGGAAAAGAGTTCTTCCCGCACTGCACTCAAGTGAAAGCGAACATCCCGCATTGAATACTTACACCACTGGATGATCGGCGGCGATTTCCCCCATCATCTATAGATGAGTTTGACGCGCAAAAAATGCACAGAAAATCGGTTTTCTCTTTTGCGGTATGAGCCAGCGAATCATCAAGAGACCAAAACGAACAGATACCTTAAGATAGACAAATCAATCTCTTGCCAATTCTGCCAATGTGCTCCGACTACTGCAAGAACTCATTTGAAGGACCTGGAGGTACCTCCATTAAACTTCTTTTTCAAAGCATTGGTGTTCTGATACAGATAGCTCTTATTGGGTCAAAGAACCACTCAGTTAGAACTTGGTTAATTAGTATAAAATTACATTGTATAAAGATTTTAAGTAAACGTGAGACAAAACGTAAAACAGAAACAAGACAAACAAGAACATGCAAACTTAATTTAAATTTAATTATTTAACGTTGCCACAAGGCAGCAGCGAAACGGTAATCTGCAATTTGTTCGGATTTATAGTGAAATGAAGTTTACCCTCAGTGCAATCTAATGAAATCCTCAGTATAATTCAGGACCTTTTTGTTTATTCCTGTTAAGTACCAAGAAATCTGAATTTAATTTAAAATTTTATAATAGGGGACTAAATAATCACGTGATCTGATGCTGATGTGGGTTTGAGGTTAATGTCTAACAAGATTGAAGAAATGTATTAAACAAATGTAATAAATGTAATCTTAATTTATACTGAATTTATAGTTATGAAAACACTGTCATCCCGGTGTATACAGAATGTATACACCGGGAATACAACTTTGCAAACTGATTTAAATTAAAAAAAGCATTAACATAACTTTTTTAACGCTCCCATTTATGTTTAATTTAAATTTGTTATATAATGTTTATGTATCTCGTTGTCACCTAAATGCGATAATAACATGTGTTACCCGGAGGACGTCTGACGCGTCCCTTCATCTTTTTTGGGCGAAATAAACCTAAATTAGTAGATAACGATTAAGACCACTGGCAATCTAAGACATCCTCAACAATTCTACATGCATACAACTAAAAACTATCAGGCTAAAATTTAGTCTATCTCTATCTAAATGTTAACAGTTCCAAGTGTTAAATTAGCTTTGTGTCACAAGGCAAACGATGTTGCCGTTTGTTTGAACTGGTGCCAAATAGTCTATCGCTTAAGACACAATTATAAATAGACCTTGATTCGGCAATGTTGCCAAAACAGTGTGACTTAACGTAGACAGATCATTACCGCATATTACGAGCAATCCCAACAACAACAATTTTTTTGTATTGAAAATCGTAAAAATTGAAAGATTTTTAAATGTTCAATGTCTTTAACTTGCATCATAATAATTGAAAATATAAATGCAGTAATTATTATGTGCATTATATTAATAACTATAGATAACTTGATCAGCTAACTGAAAACTTTAAAATTAATTATTTCTCCCAGTACAAAGTACCTTGTTGTAACGTTTTACAATAATTCATTAGGTAGAATTTTATTATTTGTGATAATTTTTGATGGAAATATTTTGGTGTTGTAAATTTTCCAAATATTTTAAAGAAGAGCATAACATCTTTTCACAGCTATTACTGCACTTTTATGAATGGTCTACGGAAGAGCATGGACTCCATCCAATACCATCGCCCAACATAAAGTCGGCTTAAATAAAATTTCCGTGACATTTTGTTTATCACATGACTATGTACTATCGCATACCTACCTTCTTTTGCCCACTAGATCCTTAACCTCAACCCATCCTACCCAACAAACTTGTTCTACCCAATTTTTCATACTGACAATGAACTCTTCAAATGTTGCGTATGTCTATGGGCAACGAGACCGCAAAACATTAGGTTAACTGTCTGCTCGTTTTTCATCCCTTCTATAAAAACTAATAAGATATTATTACTACTACTACTAATATGTGTCACAGTATTTATATATTAACACTATACTTTTACTAACATGGTATTTTAAAATACAACTGTACAAAGTACGATAAGCAGATAGAACAAAAATTATTTCAATAGTCATTTGAACCATTGCCAGATCGACATTTGGTATAGACGCGCTATTGAATAGACTCAGATGCAGTAAATTGCAACTATGAATCTATTGCGCGCATAATTACTATTTATTTGTTATATTTATTCGTGTATAACAAATATTAGTCATTTTAGATATAGTTGCTAATTAAATATCTTTCAACTTACTAAACGAAATAAAATTATAATGACATTATAATCGGATCGCTTATATATCAGTAGTAAAGCATATGATCTTTGACACAGCTTTTGCTACACTTATAAAGGCGCTCGCCCGTAGAAGTTAAACAGCCCTTCATAAATGGACGGCATAAAATTAAGTATGAATTTGATAATGACTTTCGGGGCCATTTGACTACTCCTACCCTCTTATTTCACACTCTTATTTTCCCTTCTTAATATTTTCTGACCCATTCTACCCAATAGCCTGTTCTATCCTATCCCTTAGGTTGGCAGCGCCTATACATACTATAACTTATTTACATATAACCACACTATATACAGATATTAAAACGCTTTATAGCAAAGTAGGGATTTTTGAATTTCAATAATTTACGTGGGGACCGTCGATACACACCCAGAACAAAATTTTTGATCCAAACCAAAATTTTCCGTATTTAAATAGCTGATGCGTACTTTTTAGATACTAAAATAGAATTAGACAGATTAGTTAATAAGATAGTTAATATTTATTGTTCATACCAATTATCGTTCTCCAATAAATGTATTGAATATCTCCCTCTCAGACCTTTTTACCTGTGTGGACACTGCAATTCTTATTAATTTATTTAAATTTATAAAATTATTTAAATTTTATAGCCCGTGCATTAAAACCCGGCTTGAGCAAAAGGCAAACATAATGCTATCAAGCATTCTCTACCAATCAACCCTTGGAGTGAAGATATGTAGACTCAGAATATATCTTTACTCCAAGGATTAATGAAAATATCCAAATACGACAAAATATAAGATGATTGTTTACCTAATATATACAAATACTTTGCTCTCAAGTACTTACTTGAGAGCAAAACAATCCAGCCACCAAGGCAATTTTTACATTGATGCTAATTGTGTAAAGGTCGTTAGTGTTATCCTGGATTATTTAATGCTAAAATGCTTCTCTTCGGACCTTTGAGGAGTTCAGACGTATACTAACTATCCTGCGTTTATTAATGTGATAAATTTTTTTGTGAAATATTTAAAATCAAATAATGTTAAAATAATAGAAACGCATAAAATACAAGAAGTTTTATCCGACAATTACTGCTAGTACTTTGTGGTCGAAGACCATATACGGAGCTGTTATTTGCCACCGCCCGTCATCGCCCATTGGCTCCAGCACTGCAACAGAGGGGGCGGTACAAAGCATGGCCAACCAGCGGTACATGCACTTAGCGCGTCGACAGTATGGATGTCACTGATCCGTAAGCGCAAATAATTTTATTTTATTGTTACGAGTCGTTGCTTCTGGTACTTTTAAACTGAACGGTTTAGTTGAATACCCACAAATATAAATAATTATTAAAAATGGCTAAATATACGTTATGTGGTAAATTCCTATCAAACGCTGATTGTGGGTGATGCTGCAAATGCACTGGGAGCTACCATCGTGCCTGTAGATCAGCAAAAACAGTCTAAGAACAGATTTGCAAAGGCCTGCTCTAGACCTGATGATGCAGCAGGGCAGTCAGACATAAATACTGATATGTTCACTAGTAACCACATACTAAACGAGCTAACTAAAGAAATAAAATTCTCACGCAAGGTATTTAATGCTATGCGACATGAAATTTCTAAATTTAAAACTAAATTACTTGCGTGTAGCACTCGAGAAACAACATTAGAAGGTAAACTATTAAAGCTCGCGAAAAAAATTGATACATAAAACTAAAACCGATTGTAGCCATTTTGAAAACGCTATGCTGAAATGCAGCAACAATTGAATTAGCGAAAGCGAGAGCTACTTTTGAACGATATACAGATATCAGGACTGCCAGAAAATGCCAATGAAAACGCCCTATACCTGGCCAAGTTGATAGCATTCAAATTGGGAGTTCCGGTAGATAATAGAAATCTAGATTATGCGGAGCGCGTTGCATTTTTGCGCCGAAATCGCACTTCGGAAGAACCAGACGCCAAGCTTCGTCCACGACCTTTAGTTATTAGGTTTACGCGGCGAGCGCTGAGGGATGAAATGTTACGATCCGCGCGCGTACGCCGCGGACTCACTACAACCGGCGTCGATCTGCCAGGAGAATCACGCAGATTTTATGTAAACGAGAGACTTACTAGAACAAACCGGCAACTGGTTGGTAAGGCGCGAGAAGCGGTGGTTAATTCTAAGTGGTGGTTAATTCTAATACATACTTCTGTATGGACGAAGAATGGCAGCATTTTCGCCAGAAAGGATGATGGAAAGGCAGTTGAGCGGGTACAATTTGACTCAGATGTAACCAATTTTTTTTATTGTTAAAATGTTCTTTTTAAATAATCGGGCCAAAATATATTTTACAAACTGTAAGTATTTATATCTGCAGTCTATAAACGTACTCCGCAAACACAATGTTTTATTTTATGTTATATTTTTATAGGTCTATACCAGGTATAAATTTCATTTTAGTTATAAGCAAATCATTATTTAATATTATATACATTTTAGATATACGCAAATCATTATTCAACTTAATATGTACAGTGCAGCATATAGCTGAACTTATTTTTCTTTATTATTTTAGTTCGTATTACGAGTACTCTAGGGACCATTGCGTAGAGATTTCAACTATAAAGTGTTTACTTATAACAACGTGTACATAACGATATAAATACACGAAAAAAATCAAAAAAAATAATTAAAGTGTGTCATATTATAATATGAAATACAATATACGTAATCATCTTATAGTAGCAATTTGTAAGCTTAATAGAAACATAATACAAATAGGGTTGTCCAATCTGAAGATTTCGCTTATCATCATGTATATCCTTTGGGTGGCAAGCTTTATAATTATTAGTTTTAAAACATTATTTTTAAAATTTTCACAGAATGAGAGTATACTTCGTAACAGGCGCCAATTACTTATTTTTTAAAATCGGTTTTCTAAACGTTGGATCTCTTAATACAAACCACGACGAATTTATATCCACGGTTTGCCGACTTTCTGTCGATGTGATGGGTCTTAATGAGACTTGGTTTCGAGATGGAGAAGAAGGTTGAGCACCCATTTTACATGGAAATCGACTTCGTTATACACAAATACCTCAGAGCGTCCAAAATGGCCGAGGAGATGGTGTAGGTTTTATATTAGGCGTGGCATAAACGTTCGTTCAGAATGTTACCCCAAGGCACCGTCCCATAGCTTTGTAGAACAAAAGTGGATAACCATAAGTTTAAAATCATACAACATTGCTATTGGAACTGCTTACCAGGCTGCCAGGCTCCTTGGCTATATGTGGATAATTTTTTGATGCCATCACGCTTGCTATCAATTTTTTAAGTTACTTTGATTATATATTATTGTTAGGTAATTTCAATATAAACATTCTTAAAAATGCAGACCACAAGGTTCTGAAATTAAACTTGTTTTTAATAAGTACATTAAGCAGATTATTGAAACTCCAATACACCACACTAACCATAGCCAGTCTCTAACCGATGTTATTTAAACAAACGCTAAAACGAGTAACATTATTGTAGAACCTGTATCACCGCTCAGCAACCATTCAATTCTTTTTGTGACGTAAATTGCAAACGTGAAAAGATCTTTTCAAAGACCATCACAAACCGACCTATTAACGACAAACCACAAGGCTCATTTAACCTTTCCCTTAATTCAATAAATATCGATAATTTTGACAATAGTGACATTAACAATCTAGTAGACGTATTTAATTTAAACATAATTACTCTGTTTGACATGTTTGCACTAATAAAAACAATCTTACTTAAGATTCAGCCATGAATAACGCCTAATATTAATCGATAATTAAATTAATAATATCGATAATTAAATTAATGATGAAATTGCGAAATCAAGCCCATACAAAATATTATAAAACAAAATCAAATTATCATAAAGCCTATTACAAAGAGTTCAAATCTCTAGTCTCACACTCTATTTACAGTGAAAAGCAAGCATATTTTAATTATAATATTAACAATGGCATAGAAATCCAAAAGTTCTTTAGAATAATTTAAAAACCAGATACTCCCCCAGAAAATTGATGATAATATACCATCACATTCGTCTGACCTTAACAAAAATAATGACCATTTCCTTAGTGCACCCGGGCATACTCGTGCTTCTCATTCAAGTTTAGAATACTTCCAGAGGAATCGCTTTAAGGATGATATAACATTTTCCTTTTAACCAGTTGACCGTTTAAAGTTGTCGTATCAAAAATTATAAGTAGCCTTAACACGAATGCGGAGGGTATAGATTGCATTTCACTCACTCACAAATACTGCGTGTCACTTTATCTCATGCACTCGAAATTATAACTAAAATAACTAATGTTTCCCTTATGACATCCGGATGTTTGGAAAAGTGCACTAGTCAAGCCCACATCCAAAAAAGATAACCCGCAAGAAATAAAATACTTTCGCCCAATTAGTTTTTCACAATGCCTCCTTAAAATAAAAAAAGGTGTGTGGTTGCAGATGGTAGACTATCTCGAAACAAATAACATTTTTTTGCGAATTCCGGTCGGGATTTCGAAAAAGCCTTAGCACAACCACAGCTCTATTGGATATAACTAATAATATTCCGGCTGCGCAAGACAGGAAAGTGTAACCTTCTGGTGCTCCTAGATTTTTCAAGACTATTTGACTGCATAAATATTCCATTATTATCGACTAAAATTTCATTCTATGGTTTCGAGAACAAAACAGTGAAATGGCCCATGTGTTGAAATTACCACGAATACCTCTCAACGTCTACTCTTAGTTCTCTTACGAGGGGCGCTCCACAAGCTTTTTTCTATTCACCACTTACATAGTACATTGTATCTATCATTGTAAATACCATTTATAAGCCGACGACCTACAACTGTACATCTCATTTAGGACAAGTGAGATTGATTCAACAATAAAAGTATTAAATGCAGATCTCAATAGAATACAAGAATGGTCAGAAAATAATTGCGTTGTTCTTAATCTACATTAATCTAAATATATAATATTTGGATCACGATTAAGTTTGCAAGTATGACTTAAAAATAGGAATAAAAACTATAGAACGTGTTTTTCGCGTACGTAGTTTAGGCTTAGAACTCGACACAGATTTATAGATTAAAAATTCTATATAAAATTCGTCAGTGTATTAATACAGGAATACGTAAACAGCTTGTAGAATCTTTAATTCTATCAAAATTGAACTATGCAGATGTAGCGTATGGCCCTCGAATATATTCGAGAACAGGAAAATTAATCCAGCGATTACGAAATGCCTGTGCACGTTTTTGTTTTGCAATGCCACCGCGGAGTCACATTACGCCTTTCCTCAATAAACACAATGTACTAAAAATGACGCACCGCCGGAAAGTTCACCCCGCAAGTCTACTCTTTGACATACGCAAGTACCATACGCCCCGATACCTAGAACGAAAACTTGAGTGGATAGATGAGGGAAAGCATCGTGCGTCTCAGCAACGGCACCAAAAGTTCGCAACACACAGACACAAATCAGCAGCTTTTTGAGGATGTTTCGAATTTGCAATGGCAAAGTGCTGGAATGACATTCCTCCACCTATCAGAACTTTAAAGATCAAGACCACATTAAAAAAGAAAATGAAACTATTCTTATTTAATATGCAATGTGAAGAAATGTATTCTGCTGTGGTAATGACATTATTAAATTATGTTTTTTTTTTTTATTTATTTAAACACTTTTTGCACAAAATAATGTGTACAGAGGCGGGCTTAATGCCGGAGGCATTATCTAACAGCCAACCTTAAGGTGGTGCCGAGAAATTTCAGGTAAGTGCACGGATGAAATCTTAGAAAAAACAAAAAATAGGCTACATGGACATCAATAATAAAAAAGTTCCTTTTTTTATTTCAAATAAAAATAAGTCCAGAGTAACAGACATCAGTTCTCTTGTAAATAATAAAAATATTTCCAACAACTCAGATCAGGTTATACGAAAAAGTGTAACCTTTATTAATAATTCGTTTGAACGTTAAAAAATTCTAGTTTCCTAAATATTTATTATTCAGGAATAGCTATTTCCAAGCATGCACAGTAAGTTATCAAATGAAAATGCAACACAATTACATCGCAGCCGGAAACTAGATCCACTAGATTATCCAAGTGTTACGGGTTTAAAGCACTGTTAACTGTATTATGTTAACATACTATTTATCATCACGAACTAGTACCGACAAGAAAACAAATCCTATTATTTTTTTTTATCTATTATTGAATACACAAGAAAGACCATGTGGTGTCATGGGACACCAGATAGGTACGAAGTTTCTTATAATAAAATTTCAAGTCCTATTCAAACTATAAACAATATTAAATACATAGATAAATAAAAAACAATACAGTACAATAAAACAGATAAATATGAAAAATAAATAAGTTACTCAATAAAATTAATTAAAAAGCATAATTAAAAAATAATATATTAATGAATAAAAATAAATGTTTAAAAATATATAAACAGCCATACCCCGTAGATTATACATTAGACATCGTATAGCCATCATATATAGACTATAGATATGAGAAATATTACGTTACGGACGTTTTTTGCCGGCTAGGGTATTCTCCGCAACGCTCCATAAGGAACTTCGTTCTAAAAAGAAGACAAACAATGCTTTCTTGCCACATATTCTCATATTATGTCTCGTAAACTCCATGTATTATAAATTGTTTATTTTTAAAGATTTTTGAATTATTTAAAGTTTCGTGAAAATCAGTCTAGTCGTTTCGGAGATTGACCGACTCAATCACAAAGAGGCCTGTCTTTGTGATTGACATATATATAGATATATAATAGACAAACATGATAGAAATTTTAGTCGTAGGGTAGTCCTACCCGTGACCATGAACGCTGAAAAGGGTTCGAAACGTCGGGTGATAAAATAAAACCGCGATAAAATCCGTAAAGTTGTTTAATTTAAAATGTCAAATATTCGCGTAAGTC
>JAOCPS010728202.1:0-10475 GCA_025505425.1 Graphium colonna | reverse complement strand
AGTCATGGATAAAAAAGTAACCATTACAGCAGTCTACTTCGAAATAAATTAGGCTTTTGACTACGTGTGCCATAAAAAGCATTTAAAAAAACTTGTAGTATATGGTTTAAGAAGTTTAGTAAATGACTGGATAACAAGCTACCTAAAAAATAGGTCACAATGTGTGGAAGTACAGTATATGGATGGGGAGATTAAAATACTTAAAAAAATAAATCTGATTATTCAAAGAGTGAATATGGTGTTCCCCAGGGAAGTGTTTTGGGACTTATATTATGTTTACTATATATAAATGGCTTACCAGGATATATAAATTTCATTATCAAACTGATATGGATTATAAAAATTATTATAAAAGTGACATTAATAATAACATCAAAAATGTAATAAAATGGATGAACAGTAATGAAATATGTAAATTTAAATGAAACCAAATTAATGCAATTTTGTAATAATATAATAAAAAACAACTCTTAACATAAAATGAAACGGACTGTGCTACTTTCCTAGATATATATATATATATATATATATATATATATATAAGCTCATGTAGAACATATCTGCACAAAACTCCAAAAAATTACGTTTGCTTTAAGAAGACTCAGCAAAATTTACAGGGAAATTCCATCACGGCCAACAAGGCTTTTATAGCACAAAAACGCTGAGTGCGAGCAATCTGCGGTGCTAGTCCATTGCAATAGTGGAAACTTCCGTTTAAAGATTTAGGCATCATGACATTACCTTGTCTGTATATGAGCTCGGAGATTTTGTCAAAGCAAATCCAGATTTATTCCCTAGGCAACAAAGCGATTTTGCTTACTGCAAAAGATTTCCTGATAAAGTTGCCACACAAATGTCTAAAACAATTTCATACACAAAAAATTGCCATATGATGGCTATCCAGGTATATAATAAAATACCTGGTGAAATAAGGCAGCTAAAACAGAGTCAATTTAAATTCAAGTTAAAAGAGTGGATTACAATCAAAATATTTTATAGCATACAAGAAATGCTTAATCAAAAACACCATTATTAATTGCTGTACGTTCTTACAAAATGGGAAACTTGTATAAAATTTATTTGTGTTGTGTAGAGAAGATTTTGGTACTTGTTTTATTACTATAATGTTCTGATATTTTTTCGTATAATTTATTAATTTGACATTTGTTTTGAACAATTTAAAAATACCTTTATTATCTTAATGCGTATTATTGTTACTGATTTTATATAAAAATAATGACGGTTAACATGTGACTTATTAATACTATATATATAAATTATGATTGTACTACATTTCTATTTTGTATTAAGATTCTGTTAATTGTACTTTGCACACCTTTAAAGGGTAAATGTAACTGCACTGCTTTAATATACTTGTAACCCCTCTATGTAATCACACATTGCAAATACATAAATAAATAAAAATAAATACCTCTATACGTCATCTTAAAACCAATATTATCTTATTTGCACCAAATTTAACGGATAGAAAATCAAACTAAACTAAGGGTCTGTGTGTCAATATTTTACGATTTTTTTTCCTCAAAAACAACTTGAAGGTGATCTGATGATAGAGTTGGAAGGTGGCTGTAGAAACTCTCGAGAAGTAGAATGTAAACGACGGAAGCCCAACGAATTTGGGCTCGATTGATCCATCTTGGGGAGATTCTATAAAAGTTTTTTTTTTTTTTTATTGAAATTTATTTTTCAAAATATATATAATATTTATGTTTATAAATTTCTAATCTCCCATTGCTTTACGTTACGCTACCCTATTATTCGTATTTTAATATATTATATCGATAAACACATTACCCTCCTTTGGATCGCGCAGTCGTGCAATAATTGTAGCAATTTCGTAGCATTAGTGACAGTACATTAAATTGCTACGATAACATTTCCGCGTATAAAATTCGTTTGGCTCCATCTAAGTTCTTTATATAACTTATATTTATAAATATAAACTTTGTGTGGCAAATATTAATAGATAAATTTCAGCTCATTTGCGTGAAATATCAATTAAAATACTTTGTTTTATCGTACTCTTTTGGATAATAACACAGTAATCATAATAAAACAATACTAATTAGTTTATTAAATTTTTGGTATTCAGATTCTTTCTTTTATTCCAGTTAAAAATTATGTTTATTGTGTGTGTGGTCCTGATAAAATATTCTACTAGGTTTTATAACAAATATCTTAACTGAAAGGAAAAACAGAAGTTTTAACATCGTAACGGTTTTGACCTAAAAATATACATCGACTAAGGCAGGGTTTAACCCCATTTTAATTGATTGCTAAATTGATGATAGTTTCCAATTATACCCGAAAAGATAACATCAAACACAATCTGCCCAAATATTTAAAAATAATTGTTTTAAATTTCGATATTGAAAAGTAACTAATAATCCTTATTATCAGAGAAAACTAACTAAATTTACAAATAAAGTGTTATTTCTATATTTAATATAATAATAATATAATTTTTCTAATCATGAAAATATATTAATAAATTTAATATTTATAAAGTTATATAAATTTTATGTTATCGAAGTGCATTATAAAATAATGATTAAGTCATTGGGGATAAATAAGATATAACATAATTTGCAAATAAGAAAATTTAACAAATTGAAAATTCCTTTAATTTTTATAGTTGTTTAACGATAAATTAACAGAAAAATTAACTGACACATTAGGTATTAAAATATTTACAAGTATCTTCTCACCTATAAATATGAGTGTCAATACGCATAAAGCTATTAATTCTTTAGCTAAATGATTGGGAAAAATAATATGTTCTGTCCTGAAATACGTACAATTCAAGATTTTTTGCGTAAACATATTAACTCCCCTAGCTGTTTGATTGCTGATTGTATAAGAAAATCATTTGTTTTCTAAATAACTTAATAAATTATCGAGGAAAAAAGGAATTACCTATAACATATATTCAGTTTACATTTTTTTTAATATTATTAGGTTCCTTTTTATTTTCAGTGTGCTAAATTTGTTTTGGCAATATTTCGTGCTTATGATGTCTATACTTGTTGATAGATTTTCTATATACATATACAACAGATAAATACTGCGGTAGCCCAGTGACCCCATGCCTTTCATACTATTTACTCTAGATGAAACTGAGTTCAAAACCCGATACCGGCACCAATATAAATGCCAATTATTTATACTGATGTATATCGTAAGGCAACCGGCATATCAAAGAAATAATAGTTATGTTTATGAGATATAAGAAATTCGCCAAAGCGTACTAAACCCTAAATCCTCAGTTTAGAAGAGGTCTTTGTCCAGCTGTGAGATAATCTGAAAATGAGCTGTTACTTATCTGTTTATTCCTGCCGTTCAAAACTGAAAAATTAAATCTATTAATTTTTGAATTTTTCTTAAGTATATTACTTTTAACTAAGGTATTTTTTATGGAAAGAAAGACTAACGAAAAGACGGCTCACCTGATGGAAAGCGATCCCGTCACCCATAGACAAACGCAACATCCGGAGAGTTGCGAGTGAGTCGTCAACCAAGGAGATTGGATAGATCAGGTAAATTGGATAGGATGGGTTCGGGATTAGGAATCTAGCGGGGATAGGAAGAGGAAAAGAAAAGGGTAGACAAAGCCTTCCGCAATCTCCAAAAGTCATGCATACTTTATTTTATGCCGAATTTATAAAGAGCGGCAGTACTTCTCCGAGCGAGCACGGCCGTTGAAGTGCAGCAAAAGTTGTGAAAAGATGTTATGCTTAAAAAATTATTACCCACATTGACTGTACATTTCTGCCAACTCATTAAATGGTCATTTGCCTTTGCGATTAAACTCTGAGGGCCTGTATTCAATAAAACGTGTAAAGGTATTGCTTTCTGTAAAAAAACTATTTTACCTGTGTCACTTCCACCATAGATTTCAAATTGTCTTTATTTACGTTTTGTAAATAAAATAAACTAGGGATGCGGTAAAAGCAAAGAGTAGGGTGCATTGATATCGTGATCTGTTTATATATATATATATATTTATATATATATATATATGTATGTATATAATGCAACTTTAAAAGTAGGGAAACATAAAAATATTTAATGTTTAACTAAATACAAAAATTGCGTAGAAAAAGCAGACAGCAGATTTTCGACGAACTATTTATTCAAAGAATTTTGATATTTATACATTACTTTTAAAATCATGTCTGTGCCAACTCCAAATTTTTGGCAAAAGCGGAGTTAGCTGTTTTGCAAATAAACGTATCGATATATAGGTATATTTTTTTTACTCCACAAAATATTGGGGCGTATAAGCAGATAAACATCCCAAGCGCCCTCGTCGGCGATGCGTACCGTTAAAGCATACCGTTGTACTTTATTGAATATTTTATGGAGCAATTCTTGGGGACAAAATGAAACACTCTATTATGACTTAATATAGAACTATTACAAAAATAATTTAAATTTTAGAAAAAAGCTTGTACCACTGCTTACCCTTCCCGGCCATGATTACAAAATCTAATTATACATACTCAGCGATAGCGCCGTCTCCTAAATACATTGGCGTAATTAGTGATAAATCTTCCTATTGTAAGATGAATAGCATAAGTTATTGTAAGATTTTATATAATAAATTTTATGTTTGTGACGATAAAGATATGTAATCTTTTTTTTTCCACGTGGGAAAAATCCTTTATGGATCCCTCACAGCCTTGTGGGTAGGTCAGCAGGGGAATGTAGGAGTCCCGGTGAGAGGAACCGAGGTACCCACTAAAAGACCCATGTTGCGCCTTCTTTGTTGCAATAGCCGGGGACACGGAAACACGAAGACGCAATCTTCCGCGACCCCGGCACGACCTTCGCTTGTCAGGCCCCCTCTTGGTGCTGTGCTCGTGCTAGCACAGTATTCCTCATGATTGCTTCACGGGGTGACAGTTATCCCACATCTACCGCCCCAGGTTCGCTATTAGGGGGGAAGGTTGCGCGCGTAGGCCAGCCTCCTGCACCCTGGTCTTTGCCTGGGGATTTCCAGGGTGGCAGTCGCCTCCCTTTCCCTCTTTGCAGCCTCATTCCAGGTAATCACGTCCTTACAGAATACAAGGACGGCACCTCATGATATCTCGCTGTCTATCATAGCGCGGACCTCAGTAGGTAGCGAGAGAACGCGCCCCATAATAGCCATCAGCTCTCGGCGCAGCTTCGACCAAGCTGGGTACTCCTCTAGTACATGGCTGGCTGTCTCCTCAGAATATACGTCGCATTGATGGCATTCCGGTGTGGGCTCCCTTCCCGCAATGCGGTGCAGGTACTCCTAAAACACCCATGTCCCGAGAGGACCTGCGTCGCTCGAAAGGTAAGGGTGACGTGTCTCTTATCCAGCCACCCTCTGAGAAATGGACGTATGTCCTCCACGGTTTTTAGGCCGGCATTTGCCTCCGTCCTCATTCGTCTATTGCAAGGGAGCGCAGTTGTTAATTGCACCCCTTCTGCTCTTCAAGCGTTGGTTAGTGACCCTGGGTCTTCGCCTCCTCACGCCACGAATAAAGATATGCAACGATCGCAGCCTCTAGGTCCCAGGGAAGGGAATCCGCCAGTACGCACGCCGCCTCAACGGAGATCGTCCAGTAGCCCAGTATAGTTCGTATGGGTAACATCCTTTGCGGTTTGCGCAAAAGTGCCGCTGTTCGGCCATTCAAGGTGCTTCCTAAAGGGCCATAGATTTAACGACTCCAGCGTAAAGACGGCGGCAGGGAATGGATGGACCTACAATATTTGGGAGCAACCTACTAAGAGCTGCTGCTGTCCTCGCCACTTTCGGTGCTAGACGCTCAAAATGGGGCTAAAGTCCCATCGGCGATCTAGAACTAGGCCGAGATATTTCATTGTCGGCTTAACATCGACGCGGACACCGCAAATGGTTATGTAGGCATCCGCAGGTGGCGCTTTTCGTGGTTCATAAAAACATAAGACCTCGGATTTCCTAAGCAGCACCTCTAGCCCTAGCCGCCGTATGCGCCTTACAACATTTGCCACTCCCGCTGTGGCAAAGACAGCAGCCTGGTGAAGGTCGGTACTGCGGGCGGTAACAAGGGTGTCATCGGCGTAGCACGTCGCCATAACACCCCTGAGGTAGTCGCCTCGCGGTACCCAATCATACCCAATGTTCTACAGGAGTGGTCCTAACACCGAACCATGTGAAACTTAAAAATCTGCTGGATGGGAAGTAACAAACTCTTCACAGGCATTTTTTACTATCTCTCGGTAATTGAATTTTTTACCCACTAAAAAGTTGTTTAAATATTGGAAAAAGTAACAGTTGGTAGGTGCAAGAACTGTTGAGTATGGCGGATGAGGAAGAGCCTCCAACCCTGTCAGTTGCGCAATATAGGTTCGCGCGTTGTCGTGGAGGAGCAGCGAGGACGACCGATTGACCGACGCTGGTTGCAGATGTAAAAGCTTCCCTACCGTTGTCTCCAGTTCTTCACAGTACAAATCTGCAATAATATTCATGCCATATTGTAAAAACCATTGGTGAATCACACACGCACTAGACCACCTAACAGTGACCGTCACCTTTTTAGGGGTCATTTTTGAATTAGGGTATTGCTTTGGTGCGAAACCAGGATCTAAGTAGATTGCTGAGTGCTTTTGATTGTCGAGCAGAATCCATTTTCCGTCGCACGTAACAATTTGGTTCAAAATTCTCTTATTTTTTTTATTAATACTATTAAGTAACGCGAGGCAGGCTCGACGCGTACGTTGCGTTTGTGATCGTTAAGTTCGTAGGGCACCCATCTATCAAGCTAATTTACCTTGCCAATTTTTGGCAAATTAATTAATATTGTTTTGTCGTTAATAAATATTGTTTTAACATCAAAAGCTGCTGCTAGCTCAGCTGTTGATTTAGTTTCGTCAGCTTCTACAATCGCTTCTTATTCATTATTGTTGACCAAAGTCTCCGGACGATCATGAGTATCATTTTTCCAGTCAAAATTTTCAGAACGGAACCGGGAAAACCAAAAACGGGTTGTGCGTTGTAACTTCTCTCCGTAAACGTTTTTGATGTTACGTGCCGTTTGTGTCACGTTATTGCCTCGACGGAACTCATATCCCATAATAACAAGGATTTTAAAGTATCCATTATGACGAAAAATGTTCAAATGTAAGGAAAATACTAATCAATAAACAAAAGTCTGAGCCATTTCAATTTTTTAAAATCACCAGTACCGAAGAACGGAAATTTCATATGTAAAGAGCTAATATAATTCTTAATAAAACATGCTTTTAATTTAACCAAAAATAAACTTCGGAAGCAATAAAAGGGACTATGGAACTTTAAATTTATTGTTTTAATTTACTGTGCGTTTTGTAATAAATATTGTTAATAAATCGGCTTATCTAAGGAATAATATTTTTATTTTGTGAAATCTAATATACAGGATGACTGGTGAGTCACTACCGATATTAAAGGCCAGCACTCGGTAATCGGTTGTCATCACATTTTTTGTAATTCAATTAGGCATCATTTTCGTCCTAGATTTCCAATTAATTTAATGAAGTGTGATAGCAAGGTGCGGCGTCTGATCGGCATTACGCTCGCTGCCTCCTGAGCGACTCCGCCTTCCGCCTCACTTCCGGCAGCGTTGTGTCCGCTAGGATGAATTTACGTTGCGTTTTTTTTGTCTCTCGATTATATTTACGCAGTAGTAAATTAATATAAGTTTCAGTTATATTTTAATTCTTCATATATGATCACTACTTATAACGTCCTCGTGTATTAAAAATGACTCACCAGTCAGTCATGAACTGTGTGTTCTGCCTAGTTTTTGCGTAAGAGGATGTATAGTAGCGCTGCTTTAAAATAAATAGAAAAATATTCCTAGTACTTCCTATACAAGTTTACCATTTTTCGACTTAGAATATTTTTGGTCGTAATGTTTCCGTTGGGAACAATATAGCAGCTTTTGTTTACTTATACTTTGCATAAAGGCACGTTCAGAGTATTATGGTCTTAACATTTGGTTAACCGAGTTGAGTTTTCTGAACTTATATTCTTACAATCAATTTTAATATTTGAGTCCCTTCTTCATTGCAATCTGACACATATGTACTGATTATGACAAGAAGCGTTGTGCGTGGTATATATTTTTTTAATTACTTCGACAAATTAAATTGATAATTATTTAGAATAAAAAACATAGGCAAATCAAAGTTTATTGTTACATTAACGTTATGCTTATTTAAACACAGAAATCATTATTAAAAAAAATATTATGGCTAAAGAATGCCTAGTAAGAAGGTAGAAAGCAACAAAGTAGAATTAATCGACCACAATTCTGAAATGGAGAACAAGATGTTTTTGGATCAAGCAAATTTTGAGAGTATCGTTATCATTTATGGTCTCAATCAAGACGCAAATTGTTATTGGTTAGTTAGACCAGTGTTTTCAAACACGCATATTTAACTTTTTAAATGGACATTTAAAAATACTAGTTTCGTTTACGTCTTTCTTAATTTAGAGCTGACATTTAAAATTCATTAAAAAATATCTCATAAACCACTAAATTGACTTTGTTTCTCAATCAACTTAAAAATGTGCCTATGTACAAACATTCCGAGTTTGGTATTAATCCTAGTACTGAGTTTGAAAGTTACAACGGAACAAACACAAAAATGTATTTTCACCCTAACTCTAATGGTAAACTCTCTCGAAATAAATTTTGATCTCTGAAATAAACTAAGAATACAAGCCACTAATTCGCAGAAACGAATCGTACTAAATATATTTGATAATCCTTAATTATTATTTACTGCTGATAAAACTGTGCAAACATTATCCTATTGATTCAGTTATCTGTACATGTCCTCTTATATTAAACAGTATGCCTGATATGTCACGTTTGGGCGTTGTAAATAAAATATTGGAGTAATTAGATTGATTCTTATAGAATAAGCGTAAAAAAATAAAAGAGATAGAAACAGACATAACTTTAATACAATGTTAACTGCGTTTTACATTATTTTCTTCATATCAAAGGCTGTTTACAGGATATGTAAATCATCGTTTCTCTTCTTAAATGTTTCTAGAAAGCGCAAAGCGGAAAACAACTATATATTGGTTCTAAATTGATATCTTAATAAAATCAAAGAACGACGAGGAAGATCTGATCAATTTTAAATCAAGCATAAAAGGTGATTTTTTTTTAATTTTTCATAGAACTAGCTATGATTGAATAATGTTTTATGTACAGATGTTATAATCTCGAATTAAAGAGAAAGCCAGCAATGCTCTTTATAACCGATACTCAAATATCCTCTCCGGTAGACACCTCTTGTCTCGGTTACCCGGGATACAAATTGAAACGTTCGTTTGTGCCTCACGCAGGATTTTAGGTTTGTTTTGTGTTTTTACAGTTTTAAAAAAACAGTTCCGTATGGTATAAACACTTGCTATGAACCTGAGGTTAAGTTCTTTTACAGACAATTTTTTCCAATATTACGTAACTGATTTACTTTGAATTTTGTTACACATATATATCAGGGACTAAATGCCAGACATGTACAAGTACCGTATTTACATTATGTACAAACCGTTATTACATTATTAAATTATATGCTATAGTTTCATCAAGTACTATTTTTACAAATAAAAGAATAAAATTAGGTTAAAATAACACTACTTATGCCATAAGGATGATAAGGGTAAACTTGTTCAAGGCAAAACGGAATATGTATTTAGATTTTTTACCTTAGCGAAACGAGGGCAATGAATAATAATTGTCCTTTTGTATTTAGAAATTAATTATTATTTTCAGATAAATAAAGGTTTCTCTAGGCAAAACGAAAAACATATTAGAAAATTCAACTTGGCACAGCTTAGTAAAACGGGGGCAATAATAAATTTCCTTTTATGTTACCAAATCTACTCGTTATTCTCTTTTTAAGATAAATGAAAGTTCCTATAAGCAAAAACAAATATTTAAAATAGAGGTTCATGACAAACGGCGTTCACATTTCTAGAAGTTCATCAAATTTTCTTTATGAAATCGACTAATGTATAAAGAGATAGACTAAATGCACAAAAATATGTAAAGTACAAAAGTCTATGCGTAGTCACGTATTCTCTTTCTAAAAACTTCATCATCACAACAAACGAGTTAGCAATAGCAAGGTGTCATTCAGATGTCACATGCTGTTTATATATTAATAAAATTTTAGTTAAGTAATGACCAGTGCTCATTTTCGAAAAGTAATAAAAATGACCGAAATCGGTTTATATTATATATTTTTAAATATCAAAGTCATTATTTCTCATTTTCTGAATCATATCTTATTCATTATCAAATAACTAAAAAATGCGTAGTAATCTTAAAAAAACTCCAAGTAATTAAATACTTTATGTGACCTCGATTTAATAAATCTTCCGTCATGTGTCTCATAACAATAACAAATTCTACATTTAATATTCCTACTTTTGGTAAAAT
>JAOCPS010728091.1:0-10476 GCA_025505425.1 Graphium colonna | reverse complement strand
CAATATTAATTTTCCAATTATTGGGCTCACGCCGCGCTACATAAGCGAAAAATGTCAGCAGTTGGTGGAAGAAAGTCGTAGACAGACGAGTCATGATGTTCATCTTGTCGTATATATGCTTTCGCGAATATTTTTTAAATATGTTTCTAACCTATTCTACTCATTTATAAATATACGATCATGACAAATCGGGCTCGAAATAAAAATTATTATTTAGCAACGGGAACAAGTGGGCAAAGCGAGTTCTGGCTTAGCTTTGGCCGGCTTTGGAACGCATCAGATGTATCCAATATGATTGGCGAAAAACAGTCGACCAAGCGATGTTCAACTTCATCGCGTTGTTATGAAGCTGACAATAGCAACTCTACAACATTTTATTCACCGGTTTAATAACTAAATTATTCGATTTGCTTTTTTGGACATCGAAGTGTCCTATTATTTGTAATTGTTATCAAAAGTCTAGATCGATATGTCGATCTGCCAGCATTTTACTTTTGGAAAATAAACTACAGTTTTTAAATAAGGAGAAAAGATAACTTCTTGTTCTTTAGATCTGAAGTAAAGATGACAGCTAATTTCATTCCTAAAATTATAAATAAAATTTAAGTGTTTGTTTGTAACGTTAACATTATAACTTTTTACTTAATGTATATACAAATAAAAAGAACTATTTTTAAATTATAAGAAACAATTTTTTTTTTGTCTATCTGTCTGCCTGTTTGGAATCTGCGAGATGCCGGAAATGATTTTGATGCGACTTAGGCTGATAGATAGCTGATAGTAGAAATAACTTAGGCTACTTTTATTTTTTTAAAAGTAAAAGCTTCGTCGAAGTTCTTACGGCATGAAATCCTACCTAAATCTGAGCAAGAATAAATTCCTCCTTCAAAGTTTTAGTTTGAAGGAGGAATTTATTCTTGCTTAGGTTAGACGTGATTGGCAAATATTAGTTAACGATAACCCCTCTAACATGAAACTTTGAACTTTTCACCGGCGCTAATAGCAGCAATAATAATAAAAAAAATAAACACTTAAAGTAAAACAGAACAACATATTAAATTCCCGAACGTTCGTTTTTCTAATAGTACCTACTATAAGTTCTTAAATTAATTAAGCTATAATTTTTTTTCCCCTTTAATTTTTTAACTAAGGGTTTTTTCAATTTCAAATAAAAAAAAAATGTTCGTAAACAAACACGCGCTTATAAGGAATAAACTCTCTCATTTTAAGTCTAACTAATGTATATTTTTATGAAAATATCTTTATTAAAGCCCGCCAATACTTATTAATTTTGGTTTGACCGCTGGTGACATAGCTTAAGGTTAGGACTATTGATATAATAGAGAAGTATGTAAGTAGTTAGTTGCCATAACTATGTTATTACATAACTAAAATATCAGAATGATAGTTTTCGGATACAAAAAAAAAAACCGAAAAATTTTAGTCTAAGCTATATTTAATTTATAAAAGACGGCGAATATAAAAACCTGGTTTGTATTTTAATGAATACATTTTTGTTAAAAATCTATTTATAAATGGTCATCATTTTCCGTATCTTGGTGTTTTCAAACAAAAATCCGGGTCGGGGATATGCGTAATCCTTATTAATCCGCATGGTTTTAATATAAATCCAATGAATAATTGCGTGAAAATAGCGCAATTGATTCTACTCTATGTGATGTGGTAGAGAGTTTTTCTTTTTATGCTTTCGAACAGAGAGGGTTACGTAGTTAATGGTATCGGAATTACGTACGTACGTAACATCGTTTCACGGGTGTTTAAAATCGACATCGCTTAGCGGGGAGCGACCGACTTGAGCAGCTTTTCGTGAGTAATAACCTCCCTATATTCTAGCAACACATTTCTCAAATATTTTCACGTTTTTCTTAAATGTGCGGAATGTTCTCATCTATCTTTCCATTTGTATACGTTATTAACCCTTGTTGCTTTATTGTTTCTCAGCTAGGGAGGGGGTTCTCGAATGTTGTTCTTAAACCTACAAGGTACGTATTTGGGACACTTAGGAGGTCGTAAATAAGAAGTAGCCGCCCACAAATGTTTAGGTTGTCGAGTGAATAATGACCTGTGGAAAACTTCATTTTATCTCAGGGTAAGTAAAAAAGTCTCGTATTATACTTGGATTAATGATGTGTTTTTTTATTTTTACAGGTACGTTTTTATAAAAATGGAATTAATTGATATAAGTTGTCTTCAACTCTTTGCACCATTGAAATGGATGAATAAAAGTACGATGAAGGTATTTATATAATATTCAATACTTTTTTTGCATTATTGTGTCAAATGTGAATAAGTGCTTAGAAAAATATTGATTTTGTGCTTTCATTGTAAAACACGCAAATATTTTAAAGTATTTTATTAAAGTAAAAAAATCGAAATTTAATGTGAACCTCGAATATGCTAATTATTATAAAACCAAAGAATTTTAGAATGAACAAATCTAAATCATTGGTCTCGCAAGTGCGTAGCATAATAATAAATTTTCGTGTCAAGGTTATGTTTTTGTTATGCAAAGAAACATCTACGAATCTTTTTAAGAAATCACAAGGCGAATGGAGTTTTATGCGACGCAGTCGATAAGTATTTGGGTCAGACGCGGGTCGGGTTTCGTCGTCGGAATTAATGATAATCATCGCACACGTGCGACAAGTTGCATCTTGATATCCCGCGATGGAACCGACAGGCGTATAAGGGACGCTCCAATGCCCCATAACCAATAAGGGTATTGCCTCCTTTAGTTTTGCTTCGTATTTTGTTTTTTAAAACTATGTTTTCACAATCACTATAACTTCTCAAAATATCTTATATACAAGAGTCCCATCAATACCTTAATTTCCTATGTGATTTTCAAGAGTAACACAAAATTTAAATTTTGGGTACATACACTAATCATTTGGCACGTAATTTTTTTGAAATATCATGAATAAATGTTTCGCAAGCTTTACATTTTATTTGGAATAAATTCTCGATAATTTCCAAACTGAAAGGATGATGTCCAAACCTAGCACCAAGAATTTTCTTACATTAAGATCAAAATTATATAGTAATTATTTTTATATTTTTTTTTAGTTTTTTGGCTTTGCTTTATAGGTTTGATTTTAAGCGTGGAATTGAATTTAAAGTATAACAGTATGAATTTTGCTTTACCTACACGATGTTTGCGCAATCTGTCATAGTGATGTAGAATGCCATAGAAACTATTCTCTGTGAATAAATTTTTCGAATTTATCAAATATCTGCGAAACCCGAGGTTTAATACGAAAATAACTCCTATCTTATCCTAGTTAATGTAACAAGTCTAGTCTCCACAAAAACATTTTTGAACTTTATAAAACTTGGTACAGTTTCCGATATAAAATTGGGCATTGTCTTTTGGGACGGGATGTAATCAACATGAACTGGATCAACTTAAACTAAAATAGAATATTTATATAGTTATTCATTACACAAGAAATATTGTGTCTGTATTTATAAAGACCGGAATAATCGATGAATTCATTAAATTAATTTCTTATAAATCGTAAGTTTACTTTATACCTAATGAACGTAATTCAATATTAACAAGTAATTTGTGTCGCCAAAAGTTTCAGCTGAACCTTTAGGAAGAGTTATAAGTTTGAGCTGAACCTTTAAGAAGAGTTATTGAGTTTCTCGGACGTGTATGGTCATAGCAATATACATAATTGTTGTTAAATAAATAATTAGGTTAAATCATTTACATTAAAATAAGGTACCCTTTAGAGTTAAAGAATGACAAGGATAAAATAAGATGAAAATAGAATAAAAAACATTGTTTATCAATAAAATATGTCTTTATTAAGTGAAACAATAGCATTTATAACATTATTATTACAAGTAAAAATCCAAATGCATGTACAAAAATTCTTTAGCCTGTCATTAATGACAAAACAACATGATATACAATTTTCAATCAATATTGTGATCGTATTTTGTTATTGTTTTTTTTATCTGATAAAAGAAAAGAGATTATCACATGACGAATAATATTTTGTATAGATAGCACAATATATGTACTAGGTGACTGGTGAATCACCTTCAATGCTTTAAGACGTTATATGTTGGGATCATATATTAAGAATAAAAATATCATTAAAAATAAATATTGATTTACCACTGAGTAAACATAGTCTAATGTTAAAACAATCATTACGCAATAACCACACCGTGGGCCGGAGTGGGACAACCTGGTTAACTAGGAACAACTTGTTTAATAATCCATATATATGGATTTTTAAATAGTTTGTTTAAATATCAAAATAAAAACCGGAGCAATTTTTGAAGCATTGCTCTTTTTGTTTAATATATTAATTTCTGAGCGGAACTTTATAATAATCCAAAAATAATCATGGAAAATAGTCAAAAAACATTCATACCAGGAAAGGATTATTTTTCCAAAATATACCAAAAAAAAATCTAAATCCGAAGATATTGGAACATATTTTGCTAACAACATTATAAGTTTAAGAAATACGAGCTCTTAAAAGTATAAATGCTTCTAATTTCATACCTAATAAGACGCTTTGAATGAAAGGCAAATGTAACTGTCAACAACACTAATATGGTAAGGATAGTAAGTTAAGTTGGCGTGTTCATGCAACTTATGTCAGACAAAAATTAACCGCTATTTTAAGAAATTTTCGTTGCCTATGGAAATTTATTCCGTCGAAAACAAAAGCTATACTGCTGTAATCCTTAATATTTTCCTTGATTGACTATGGCGATGTGTGCTATTTTGACCTGAATGCAGATCTTCTCAATAAATATGACCGTGTGTTTTGATTTCAATTATATATATTTGATGATTTAATTTATATCCCAAGGTATTTTGAGCAAAAAAATCTTGACGGACAGACAGACAAATAGACGAACAGGCGATCATTGAAGTTATCTCATGAGAGTTGTTTTTTTTACTTTTAGAGGCGCGGAACTACAAAAAGGTCTAATTTATTTTATGTAACTTTATTAAATCGGTACCTTAATTGTGTAAAGAATTAAGGTTTCAATATTGAAACAGGAGCCAAGGGCTGCATGCTACAGCAATCTGTTTAGTGCGATGAAACAACGCGTCATATTTAATATTTACTAGCTTTTTTTACAATATACGAATTTTCAATTGCGAAGTAAGTGAAAAGTGTAGAAACTTTCTAACGTCATTTTAAGAAACTTTACTTTCAGGAATAAGTTAGTAATTTAGATTGTTATTACCCGTAGCAAATCGTCTTTATGGAATTCCCTTAAAATAATATTAAAAAGAATCCCCTGAACCAATTATAAGCGTATGCTAGGTGAGCACTTAATTAAGAAAATTCAAGTATTTGAATATTCTTATTTAAGTGCTCACCTAGCTCAATTTACGTACACCTTGGTTGATTACAGATACTTTAATAATATTTATATTACGAAATATCCCAAAGTGACTTAAATTTTTACGCTCATGTAACATGCTAACTACCACAATATATGAAAAAACAAATTTATTTTACGTCAATACGCTTTTGTGAAAATTTACTTGAGAGAGCTGCAGCAGCAACTTCTTTAAATATTGTAACACGATAATAATGTATAGGCTGAATATTACGCATATCTATTAAAATAATGTCATCGTCATGTAAAAGTTCTTCAACTTTACATCACCCACTTGGCACAAAACGAGCTCCACCTATACGTAGTTCATAAGTTGGCAAGTTAGTAAGCAGATGGTTAGTTATGGAGTTTGAAATAAGTTGAGAATTAATATTCTTGTTGTCATAAGCACATAAAACGAAGTTTCAAATCAAAAAGCTGAACACACAAATTTGTCACATTCCGCCAAAAAGAAGAAAAAGAAGAATGTTTAACTTTTACTTTAAACTTATTTATAGATATTAAACCTCTCGCAATTGTCAAGGTCGACGGTAAGATTCATAAATATGTTATTATGTAAATTAAATTTTCATCCGTCCGTTCGTTCCGTTTCTTATTTAAATGCAAAAATGCTCCTAAATTAAGAGTTGGTTCTTAATGTTAAGTTAACTTACGAATGTTTAACTTTAACTTTAAACTTATCTATGGATACCAAACCTCCTGCCGTGGCCAAGGTCGACAGTAAGATTCTTAAATATGTTATTATGTAATTGTATTGACATCATTAACATAATAGTATGTATAATGATTAAAAAAAATTGTTTCAATATGCATTAATGTTATTTAGAAATAATATATTTCTGCATTTCTTATCTTCAAAAAAAAATTAGCAAGAAGTGATATAAGTCCGTGTAATAATAATATAATTATTATAAAACAGAAATAAGAAAAATTATAAATCATCTATTTATAAAATAATATATTAATGACATTTGACTTAAGGTATTTTTTCAATATCTATTTTTACAATTTTTGTACATCTGCTCGTTATCCTTCTGTCTTGAACTTTTTCATAATTTTTACAAAAGTTTAAAAGAAGTTGTTGGAATTTTGCAGGAGTATTAAATGAAAATTATATACACATATGAATAACATAAATATTTTTTTACATCAATCGATATCAAAATTTAAATAAATAGGAAAACCCAACGACATAGCTCATATACAGCTTTTAGCATAAAGTCATCTTCAAGATTGAGCATAGTTAACGCTTACGGTCCATCTGGGCCATGAATCCAATGTCTGTACTTGTCATTTTACGTAACGTCAGACCACGTAATGGAAATCAAGAACCAACGTTGTGGTTTGCTTGAAAGGTGGTCGTGTAAAAACTCGTGAGTGACATACAGCAAAAAACAATGGCAGAATTTTACCTGAGTATTTATTGAAGCGTTTATTAATGTCACCTATGCAGAACCTATTAAATAAAATTGCTCTTATTTTATACGCTACAAGTTACAAGTTTTGAAGAGCATGATAAAATATTAAAATAATAAATAAACTATCCATTAGTAACATAGTCCGGAAACATTTTAAATTATCTGAGTTGCCACTTTAGTATGAAATAAATACTTACATATAAATTAAATATAACATAGTGATTTGACAGATTAAAGGCACTTAGAGAAATAAAATATATTGACTTCTTGACTGCCGCGTTCTGTAGATGTGGATTGCAATTCTATCAAAGATTTTCATAGTTTTCTCGTCTATCTATTATTTTGACTCTTGCATTGGCCTCGAACTTGTTTTCTTACTTTTATACGACTTACGCTCTATCCTAACGGAATTCTTTTAAATAAAAACATTTGCGTTTCTGAAAAACGGACTTTGATTTCGTCTAAACGGACATAGTATTGCATGTTCAATATAGATTGTCGTAACAGGCCTACACGCTTATTGTGCTTGAATTGTAAGGATGATTAATACTTTTCGCCGATATCGAATTTTAGATTGATTCGTTTGAAATTGGATTTATCCACAAATCGTAAGTATAACTTTTATGTTTTATTTCTAAACAAAATTGTTTGAAAAAAGATTACATTTTGTAAGTCTGTAGACAGAAGCGATAGCGAAATAACATATAATAAATATTTCCTTCGCTTATTCTCCTACTACTATAAAAATTAAAGCTGATTAAGTTATCGTTTTGCAACAATTACAGTACCACAATCATTTGAGAAAGATTTTATGCATTAATTTTTTTTTCTTTTATTTAGGACACTGACAATGATTATGTCTGTGAGGCCTGTTGGGAACTTTCGATTGCTTTAATCCATCGGAATTTAGACCGAATTATGTCTGATAGTGATGAGTGCGTTGGGCCAAGTCGACGAGACCACATACATGTCTGTCGCCTGTGTGACTGCTCGATTGCGCGAAAGCAAAGTGATAAAGGTTTGAGAGACAATCCAACAGATCTTGAACAGGATAAGGCAAATCTCATTTCAATTAAAATAGACCCACAGCAGGGATTTTCTTTTTTATTATTTACATTTTTTTTTATCTTTTACCTATATCTTCTATTAGACACATCTGTTACTTTTAATTAGTTATGCACATATAATAAATTACCACAATTGAAATTAATTTTACCTTCAAATCTTGAGATTTAGACGAATAGCATATATTGATAATTTTGTTGTTCTTATTGAAACTGATGCCTGCAGATCGAGTATTCATGTTTGTTGGTTGCATACTAAAAGAGAAGCTCTCCGTATGAATCGCGCAAACGAAAGGTCACTTGAAAGAGAACTTCAAAATGATATTGATGCGTCACAAGAAAATACACCAAGCCAGAACCTTCAAACGGCAGAAAGGCAAAACTCCACCAGAAATATAACCAGACTATATATTACCAGAATATAAAAGAACAGCTAATACTGGTAATCGCTGCGTGTTCTACAATTGTTCCAACATTGGTACATTGCATAGTGTATAGAAACTATTTCGTGCAATAGTTCTCAACAATGATAAATATTACATACCTAAATTAGCTCGTGTATGTGAAAACCACTTAACAAGAAATTCGTGGGACAGTTTGTATGATTTATAAGATAATGTAACAACATTTAATGCTGAACAAATATAGCACATATTTTCGTTTGTGAATGCATTTAATCCTACTTTAGATTTTAAAAATATTACAGAAATTGACAACAGGATTTTTGAATATTTGGTAGTATTTTCAAAGGAGACATTTAATATTATTTTAGAATAAATGTATGTAATTGTTCAAATGAACGGAGAAAAACTCAGACTTCTAGCTATATTAATTAAAATGAATGGGGAATAGGAGACTCCGGTGAACAGCTAGCAACCTTATTGTAAAAACCTCGACGAAGTGTGGAAACTTTTATGAATCTCGTGCGAGTAATGCTAGTGCAAGACTTTTTGCCTCATAATCTCGGTGTTACACATTTATTCCTTGAACAGTTATTAAATCCTTTATTAATTATATCTAGTTATCTATATGGAAATAACAACAATACAATTGTCCTTTGTGATTATACATATTTATATATTAACAAAAACTCGAACTACACGTTTCATAAAGATACGTATTCACTTCATAAGTATAGAAATTCATTAAAAATGGTTTTAATTGTCGCTTCTAATGGTTATATCGTTGTTAGTTTTGGCCCTTACAAGGCTATAATTTCTGATGCAGAAATAATGTTATCCTTGTTTAGGAATGAAACGTCTCCTCTTAGATCATATTGAAGGGAAAATTACGTGTTGATAATGGATAGAAGATTAAGGTATAGCATTCCGTTATTGTAAGAATGTGGATATCGCGTTTAAATGTCACCTTCTCTTTTAGAAGGCGAACACCAGCTGACTACGATACAAGCCAACCAAAGCCGCTGCGTTACTATTTGTAGATGGGGGTAGAGGTTGTCAACAGTTATTTTAAAAGAGATTTTAAGATTTTAAGACAGGAGTATGCTCATAAATCTCTACCGCACATTATGGAGTAGTTTTAAATTGCAGCGGCTTTACTAAATAAATTTGGTTCACGTTAAAAAAATAATGAACGTTCTAATGAAATCGTTAGTATAATTAACGGAAGAATGAACATAGGGAATAATCTGGCAGATGTTGTTGAAAACTATAATATTAATCGACGATGAGCAAACTCCAAAGTATCGCGGGAGACAGAAACAATGCTTTGATATTTTCTGTCTTAGAATACAGTGATCTTATATTATTCGCCTTAGGAACGTATCAAATGCGTCAAACTAGTTCTTATTATACTGAACATATATGTTGTCAAGGCGAATCTAGAATTGATGTTTGCAATGAGAGTATAAATTGTTCTGAGTATACGAGGAACTGGTGAAAACACTTTAATGCGAGGTAAAATAAAATCTCGGCTAAATATAATATATAATATTTTGTTCATATCTTAATTGAACATAAAAATTCTGGTAGATAAGCTTTAGTGAAATACTGCTGCAATTGTTTGTTGGAAGACGTACAGTAGGCTCTTGCGCACATATAATGGCCCTCGTGTGGTATCTAAGTTGGGCCAGGCGTTAAAGTAATCAATCTTTAGCAGCGGGTTTTTAGGCGATGTTTAAATAAATTAAAAAATCTATCAACCTTGAAAACTATTACTTACCCTTAATTTCCATAGTATACAAAAAATATCGGCTGCGGCAGTTGCTAAGATGTTGGCTGCAGTGACGCTGTTCGTGGGTTTGATTCCCACATGGATCAAATATTTGTATAGCCTTCAAATAATTACCATCAATCTGGTTGTTTTTCTGTGTTATTTATGTTTGTAAAAGACCCTTTTAACATAATTCTAATAACAAGGGCAGCATTTAAGAAACAAACTATTAAAAAAAATCTAAAAAACATACGTCAAAACATTTTCGAGTAAAAGTCCTACTAACCGAATTTGATCACGGCGGTCTACTTACGAGATCAGCCAACTGTGGTGGAGATATTTTAGGGTTTAAGATGTTTGCACTTCTTGTTTGTGAACTCCGGGAAAGCGATAGGATTTAGTAGAGATTGGTTCAGAGA